>VURO01035728.1:0-11868 GCA_015108175.1 Pelvicachromis taeniatus
TCGTTAGTACGGGGTGGTGTCGGTGGCGGCGCAGCGCAGTGCGGCGCAGAGGACGTCCTGATATTGAAACTGCAGACCTCTGAGTGAACCTCAGCAGCAGGAAATACACCGGGGAGGCGGCTCATATCGTAAAATTATCGCCGTTGTTTAGTCGCTAGTTGAAGCGAACTGATTGGAAAGCCAGAAAAACCTAAGGTGGTGGAAACTTTTAATATCGTAGGTGCTGAAAAACCTAAATATCCACGCCGGCAAATGTTACAGAAGGTAAGTACGTGTTTAGTTAAAGTAGTAAACCGGCAGGCAGGTCAAATGAGTTATATTTTTCTCTCCATCTGTTAGCTCGTAGCTGGCCGCATTAGCTTGTTGCCGAGATGTCAAAATTAGGCGTTTCTGTTGTTTAGTGACGCCTTAGCTTCGTCGTGACCTCCGTGTTGGTGTTATTGTAACGCACAGACGGCTGGAGTCATTGTTCTGCCCCGTGGTTCAAATGATGATACCCGGGGCATTTTTGGCCACCGTGGCTTGTTTTCCGACGACGTTGCTTTGATTTTTGCAGGCGAAAGCTAGCTGCTGTTTTGAGCAGGTGTTGTTGTCTCAGCAGTTCAAGTATCAGCCGCCTTTTATGGACGGAAATTTGGCGGAGCTCGGGCACGTCGACACGCGAAAAAGCAACGCCGGAGGGATTAGGCGTGTTGACTGTACTGGAGGAACTGGGTCATAGTTGAGGAGTAACGCGACATTAATTTTCCAGCAAATTAGCCCGAGTTTGGCCGGCGGAGGACAAAGGGGCGCTGTCGGGGGGTTTAAGCAGCTCAGCGGGACTGCAGAGCCAGCTTTATCCGATTGATGTTGTCCACTATTTTTGTGGTTAAGACAGTGTTTAAACTGGGAAATGACAAATCTGCATACTAGCGAAAAGTCTCACAAAACTGCCCCCGCTAAACAGCTGCCCGATAAATGTAGCTTCCTTTACTGACTGGAGTGAAAACATTTGCTAATTTGCTGCTTAACAGGAGCTAACGCGGGCATTTTGACGGCTTCCTCTCAGCTGACTGAAACCGTAGTTTGTTTGTTTTTCCCCACAAAGTCATTGCATTAATAAAATACTTTATATAAACAAACGTCGTGATGCTTTGCAGATGCCTGGTGAAGTTGATAACTTGAAGCCAAGAAAGAGGAAGAGCAGCTCTGAGACCAGAAACTCCAGAAAGGTTTGTTTTGTCCCGTCTACATAACGCAACAGATGTGTGGTGAGTCAAAAAGAAAGGCAGGAGTTAAATGATCTGCTGTTTCTAAGTGTATCTGGTGTAGTTATCTACACCTCTACAGCTGTAACCCCTACACTGGACAGCTGTGAGTGGCTCCAAATTAACTGGATGTGATTACTGCAGTGGAGTCCCGCTGTGGTTACCCCAACATCATCCTAACTTTGTTCCTCAACTTTTCTATCATAGACATCTGCTGTGAGGAGAAGATGCGTGAAAAGTCCAAAGGCGAACTCCTCGTCTGAGAGCAGCTCAGCAGTTGGGAACACTAAAGCAGCTGTTCCTCTGGAGAGAGACTCCTGCATCAGCTGTGAGTGCCACCAGTCTTCTGGCAGGAGGAGGTGCTCAGCATCACCAGAGCGTGAAGGACAGGAAGGTAAAGAGAACACGCTGATGATGGGACAGGATTCAGACAGCTGCGTAATGAATAGCATCTGGGACAAATATGAGCCTGAGCATATGGATTATGAAGAAACGGGCAAAATCATGTTCCCGGATGATGACAGTAATCAGATCCTTCCTGTGGAGCAGTTCTTTGGAAACTTGGATGCTGTACAGGTGAGGCACGTTGGTTTTATTTCCTGGGAGAAAGTTTTTTTTTTTTTTTGTTTTTGGTAAAGCAAACTTCTGCTGACTGATGATCAGTTCAGAAGGATCATCATCCACATCTATTCATTTAAAGCTGCACTTCTAGGGTGTTTTGCAATAAACATGTGAGTTGGAAGATATGTTAGACTTGTTATACGTTTGGACCCTAAAATTGGTTTACATTTCAGCAGTAATTGGTGCATTGTTGGATGTACCAAAAGGGTCTTACTGCTAATAAAACACAAAACATAAGCAATAAATGTGCAGTGTAGAAAACCACGAGATGTTACATAAAAGCCTCACTGTGCCAGGAGTCCCTAACGTAGAATTTTAAGTTCGTCTTGAGGTTTGGCTCCATTCTCTCAAATATATACGATTGCAGCATCTTTTTCTGCTCTCTCTCACAGTTAACATTAAACAAACTGACATTTCACCCTCTTATAACATGGAGTAATATGAGATTCCTGCACTTAAGTCTTCAGCACGATTGGTGTTGCGTTAAATGAATTCTAAATACGGACTCATCCTACAGGATTTTCCTGAAAGATCATCCACGTCTTCTAGCCGTGCCCAAAGGAAGAACAGGAGGCGACATTACTACGCCCGAGAGGACAGCGATGAAGACGCGGTGGACTTGAGTTGTGTGGAGCGAGATGACGGGGTGGGCACTTAGTGTTGCTGCTCTTATAACTGGGAAAGTTCTGCTTATGAAAAGACATTAAACCTCTCAGCACTTAGAAAACTACCCGCTCAAACATTGCATTCAATCAATTAGATTAAAAAAAAAAAAAAATCATAACTGCAATAATATAATGAAAATGGCCAATGTGAGTAAATGCAGTGATGTTTGTGAAATTATTGCTGAATGTATTCTCACATAACACCTGGTGTAGCCATATGTGGTGTCCCCGGTGTTCACGGCACTTTGTGTAGAAAAATTAATCCCGAGTGCAGCTTCAGATTAGCCTCTGAGACTAAAAGAAAGCTGGATTTGAAATGAAGGTTTTCTTTGCCCATACAAATTAAAACAGATTTATTGCAAATGTTACATGCAGATAAAAGCGACAGAGGGACAATTTCATTTTATACTACACATCTATATCGAGGAGGGATGGAGCATGAACTTCTGTACTGAGAGCTTTAATAGCACAAATTCATCGTTTAAGCTGAACGTCATCGAGAGTTTTCTGCATAAAAGTCATTATTCACCAAGTGTCTCTTCATCCTCATCTGTGTGCTCACGTTTCTGGCAGCTTTGAAATATATAACACATCTGTATCGATACATAAAATCATGAATTAGTTTTCCCTGATGGGGTTCTAAAATCTGTAAAAGAGTGTTGTTTAAACAAAAGGTTCCTCATACAAGACTGCAGTCTGAAAGACTGGATAATTTAAACCTGAGTGAAAATGTAATCTAACCAAGAGGTTAAACGGTAATTGCACTAGATGTTGTCGCCTGTGTTTTGTACATGACTGTTCTAAACCGTCCAAATATTTTATATATTTTACTGCCTTATTTATGTCACTTTGCTTTTCACATTCTATGCAGCATTCAGTGTGGATGCATCATTCGTCATCATCTTTGTACTTCATTTGTGTACTCTACGTCACAGTGCCAATACAATGAACGAATAAATGAATTTCATGGTTTCTTAAGTGTGGTCGATCCCTTCCAATATGAAATTAAAGCTCACCGCGGTGGGTTTGGAGCTCAGAAGCTGATGACACGACTATGTCGGGAAGATTGCAAAGGCAAATTCACCTTTTCAGCTGATGTGATTTAAAAAAAAAAAAAATTATTTACCAAGTTCATCAAACAAATCACAGTCTGGTCATTTGTTCACAGGACTTCAAATCATGCGCCTTTTCTTTATTTTGGGCTTCTGCTTTGCTTTCAGATCTTTGGCGACATTATTATAGATCTTCTTGGTGTCACACTGCAGGTTGTGAGCTCCTTTTTTGTGGCAGACGATGTGGACCAGCTTCAGGTTTTCCCTCGTGAACAGCAGTTGGTAGAAGTAGTTCAGGTTGATGTCAGCGCTCCTGTGATTCTGCAGGGCTTCCAGCAGAGCAGGAATAACTGTCCTCTTCTTTTCAATCCTGGAAACAAATGGCATGAAAGGATGTAAAACAACCCCCCCCCAAAAAAAAAAAAAAAAAAATCTTGTAAATAAACTAAAGGTGGAGTGAACCTGTGGTCCAAATTCCAAGTGCTGAAGACAATCCTGCCCTCGCGGCTTCCGTAGGGGTTGATAGAGTGAAGAGACTGGCACACTTTCTCATCAAACGATCCCTGAGGACACCAATTCAGAGGAAGAGGAAATTAGTCTGAAGCACATCTGGACTATTAAAATGTCTAAAAAATATATATAGTGACTGTTAAGCCTAGTTAAAAACACTACTTTTTAATTATTTTTGCTCTGGTGCTCACACCACAGTGCACTTTTGTCTCTAACTCTTCTGTTCACATGCAACTAACCTCGGACAAGTCAGCTGGAGCAGATCCCAGCCGCTTTGTACAGATTCAAGTCTTTCCCTCAGAGCTCAAAAGCCTGTCTGTGACAGTGTAAAAGTCATGTTGCCTGCATTTGTTTCTCATGCCAGTTTAACTCTGTAAGACCTCTAAATACCTCACAGCTTGTATTCTTGTAGTACCTGGCAGGTGAACCACCCCTCCTGAGTACACAGGCGATCTGGTTGCTTTTCAGTCCTGTCAAAGTAGCAGCCATTGTACTTAGCTGTTTTCAGCATATCTGTGAGGCTCTGTGAGGTTTTCAAAAACTCTGCCCTCACTTTTGCTTTCTGTATGGATTTTGTGGCATCATCCAGCTGACAAAAAAAACACAAAACACAACTGTTAGACTGTGGCTAGGATAAGGTTAAACTTTATTGTCATTACACATTTATAAATACGGGGTAACGAAATGCAATCACGTAAAGACCTCAGGCACAGAGTGTCACCTGGCATCCCAGGGTTACCTCTTTCAGGTAGCCGCGTATCCTGCTTTCACAGTTGTACTTCATGTAGGCAGACTTCGTTTTAAATCGAGAATCAACACCTGAAGAAAAACCCACACAAGAAGATGCTCGACAGATTCATTTAGACTCACATCAAGTGAAACATCTGTGAAAAAAGCCATCAATTATACAGAAGGAATCACATTGACCAAACATTTTCCAAATATAATGGTGCCGAGTCTTCAAAATGCTTTTTCAAAGCATTTTTTATACATAAGCCTCATGTTCAGAGACTCAAAAGTTTGTGCTTTTATTTAAATCTTTTTTTTTTTTTCCAGCAGAGAAGGGTAGGATGGGGCAACCGCCACGACCCACATAGGTCAAGGCTCAGCAAGCCTGTTAAATCACTTGAATTAAAGCTGAATGTCTGCACTCCAATCGCATCTTGATTGTTTGATTTAAAATCCACTGTGGTGGAACACAGAGACAAATTCACAAAAAAACTGTCACTGTCCAAATATCTACAGGCCTAACTGTATTTCTCTGAGCCTCGTGTGACAGGCTGGGAGTTTGACCTCAAAAGAAGCCACAACAGGAAAAGTCACAGGAACTCTAAAACAAACAACAAACAAACAAACAAACAAAAAGAGTGCTTCTCCAAGAGGATAAAAGCTGCTACCTTGGAACCAGTCTTCATCCTCCTCTCTGCTCTCCAGCTCCGACCTATCCTCCAGGTTCTGTAGCAGGTCTGTCAGGATTTTACGCCTCTTTGAAGATTTCTCATCAGAGAGGAGCCCCTTCGCTGCTTCAATGAGGCGGTCAGCATGCCGGTCTGTGTTGAGCAACTGACTGATGTCGCACACAACTAAAAATCAGATGAATAAAGATTACGCAACACCACAATCATCCAGTAGTTTAGTCGACTGGGAGAATATAAACACAAGTTTAGAGTAGAAACGCTTGTGCTGGTATTGATGCTCGCACCTCCACTCCACGTCTGCCCTTTAGATAGAAGAACCAACTCGGTGTTATCCGCCAAAGTTGGGAAGAATTCCTCCGTCACTATGGTCCCGTCCTCGTACAAACAAACACGTGCACCAGAGAGTGGCACCTGGACTCGTGGAGAACATAATAGATAACAACACAGATGACAAATGTGTTGTGTGGACTATAAGTAGAAGCTTTTTAAACCACATAAGTAATCTGTGAACTTGACATCTTTTATAAGAGAGCCATCCGTGGCAGTCTGCTCAGATTAAACGGATTTATTTATCCGATGTAAACTCTGATTAAACAAAATCCCCGTAGTAGATTTTCTTCCACCAACAGATCATTTTCTCTTTGCTTCAGAGAGTTGATACACAATGTGCCCGAGGCCATTCGGCTCCCAGCCCATCATAAACAGAATTGAATCTGAATGGAACAAAAAAGCATCTTTAAATATGAACATATATGCTACACGTCACTTTGACTTGAATAGGACATAACGCTTGCTTTTTCACATACATCCGGTCTCCCTGAGTTCTCTAAAAAAAAATGTGCGAAATGTATTTTATGCCGTATCTTCTTCACAGTGGAGATGATCTCGGACCAAATCAATCACGTATCGAATAACTACTAATTTGAATAAAATAAAATCGTAATTTTTGTTTACTAGAAGCGATGACGTTGTCGTCACATCCTATCAGATAAAAAAGCGGAACAGCCGTGTTAGGTGTTAAAAACTAATTCCCACAAGGCTCACCTGTAGCAAACTGCAGGCCTTCTTCAGTAGTTCCTTCACATCTTTTGCGGCAATTCCGTATTTCCTGTTTTCACTGTAACTCCTAATTTTCACAGGTTTAATTTTCCCGAACATTTCGCTGTTTTGTTTTCGTTTTGTACCTACCGCTTCCTTCTTCTTCCTCCTCTTGAGGTTCAGAGCAGCAGCGGAAGTGTGTGACTGCCCCCTACTGGTGCTTTCCCCCTACTTTCTTTTTGCCAGTGTGGCGTGACTGTTGGTGGAAGTAACTTATATATTTTTTATAATTACAATAATATCTCAACTGGGAAAACATTCCGTTTCAAGTAGACACACGGGATATTAAGTACACGTTGTGAATATTAATGATTACAAAAATAATACAACTCAAATAGCTTTATTAGCTTTACAGTTTATATAGGCTATGCAAAACTTGACAACAAGCTACACATCTGTTTTAGCCTCGCCTGTTGAAATCTTCTTTGGGTTCCCACAGTTCTGTTTTTGTCTTCCTCTTTCAAACTGCATGCTGTTTGTCACTGGACCAGTACTTGGTTAGGATTGTCTCTGCTGTTTATCTCTGAAAGTTGAGCACTATTTGGCCAGATCATAGTACATACATCATTCTGATATTCTCTTTCTTTCCAGTACATAATTTGTTTTTCTGTCTTTTGTTTTCAGACAGCAGTGTTTTTGTGAGAATGGACAGCATATGCTCTTCAGGGGGAACTGAGTTTAAGCACACGAGTGTGGCAGTAAACTAACTTTCAATTGGAGATGCTGACGTTCATACAAACGACAGGATGAGTATTACCATAGCAACTGATGCAGCACGCTGGGAAATACCAACTGAAAGGTATGAATGTGTAAAGGCGGCCACTGCGAAGTTTTCTGTAGATCTTAAGTTTCGGGCATAAAATGTACACTTGCGTTAAAAAACACTATTCGTATATTAAGTATATTTTCAAATATATTTTCTCCCTCGCGAACGCTCCTAATGAAATTATTTATTACATATCCCCCCGCTGTTCTAAATGGTAGAATCCGGTTTCATTATGGCGGCCGCGGGCTTGAACATCTGAACGGTTGGAGAAGACTAAATTCGGAGTAACACATTGGTTGCGATCAACGTTCTTTTTGTGCAATGGCTGGCTGACGCTTGTTTTAACTAAAGGACATGTTAAACACAGAAGACATACCCAGCATGCCGGACGACTGGAAGCAAGTGTTTGAGAGGAGCCTGGTGGTTCCCCCGCACAGCCAGAGCGTTAGGCTGGCCTTTGAAAGCCTCTTCACCCAGTCCCACGGCTTCCAGCTCAGCCTCAACCGTGTCACTGCAGCTCACCTCCCAGCTCAGGTGACTGTTTCCAGCTAGCGTTCAGTGCTGGTTAAACACATAGAAACAACTTTGGTATAACAACACAGTAGAGGTTTAGCAACCTAAATCGAGTTTGAGTTTATTTTAGTTTGCGAGCTTGACTTTGTATTGACTGTCAAAATGAAAGACGATGAGGTTCATTCAGTATCCATCTATGTGATGCTGAGCCTGAAGAAATCTTTCGAAGCTTTGAAAGTGTTATATTTGAAGGCAACCATACATTTTTTTTAATCAAACACACAATCAAGGGGACTAAATCATAATGTCATACGGTCATTTGTATATTCGGCCTATATAAAGAGCATTAAACACTAGTACAGTGAATCTGGCATCCACTGCTTGCTTACACAGTTACAGGGATGGGAAAACTGAGGATTTAGATATTGGGAACCTTATTCTGGGGTGTTTTTCACGAAGCTGGATAATGGTTAAAAAGGAGGATTTAAGTTTAACTGTTCACTTGTTAGCAGTGACTTTTCTAAGATGCACGTGCTTCCTTTTTGCACATAGGAGACGGCAGTGGGAGAACAAAGTGTGACCTACCAGCTGCGGGCGACGCTGTTTGACAGAAATCACCAGCACTTTTTTGGTAAAACATGGAAGAGCTCACCTCAGACGATAAAAAACAACAAGATCACTTTCAATGAGGTAACTCTGCTCTAACAGACATCCCACTGAAACAAGTTTACTCCAAACAGCACACAGCTGTTGCATATATATAGGCTCTTTTAAACAAAAACCCTCTCATGTTATTTTGGCAAACAGCGGGTAGATGATTATGTAGTAAAATCAATGTGTATTCATGCATAAATTCCATTCATTTAGGGCAGCCCTTATTTAATTAAAAGCAACTCAAAAGCTTTACCAATTAGCCGTCTTTAAATTAGCGCCATTGATTTCCCAGAGTTCTGCTATGCTCTCGAGGATGCTGTCAGCTTAAGCACAGCAAATTACAAACTGAAGTGATTGCCAATAAGTGATTCCAGTTGCATTTGATGACTTCGACTCTCTTTTCTCACCCTGCAAGTTGAAGAAAAGCTAATTTCCTTGCGAGGTACAAACGTCAAAATATTAGAGAGAACTTTGAGAGAAACTTTGATACAAAATATCATGATTGTAGTACGGATGTGTGTCACTTCACGGCAGTGATTCGTTAGTCCTGGAAACTATAATAACTGAAAAACAGGGCATTCACTACATTGATAGAAAAATCACATATTAAGTCCAGTATTGCTACAAAGACCTTTTACCCATTCATTTACTAGTCTTTACTTGTCTGACAGTGGTAATTGTGTATAATGTGGTGAAGTGTAATAAAGAGCTTAGTCTTTTTTTTTCCCCCCCTCCCAAACATTTATGGGTATTGAAGACTGAGAGTTAGGGGAATGACAGCGAACAAATACATTTTTTTGATATTGGATTGTGTGATACACACTAGCCTGTTTGGTTTCGTTCACTTCGGATAATCTGTCCAGGTTAAAGTTGTGTGTAGTAATATACAGTGTGACGTTGTCCACCTTAATGAAGTAAGACAAACAGCACAGCTCATCCCATAACAGCAGTGCCAAAGCCAACTGGAAGATCAGACAGATCCATATCTCAGATGCATGTGATCGCATCTCGCATATCAGTGAGAGTGAAATTTGCCTGCTGAATTTCATGTGTTATGGTGCCAAAAATAGTAGTGCAACATCATCATGTTTCTCAATACTTTGCATTAGTTTGAGAGTCAGGTTCAGACAGAATAACCTCTGTGCAAAGTGAGGGAATTTTCAGCTGCCAGCAAATGTGTTTGAGCTAGTTTCATCTAGAAATGAATGACATGAGAGCTTTGCCCTTTCTGGGCCATTAGGTGAAGTCCAAACAGGCTGAAATAAGTGCGAGTGACCACATGAGACTGGCAGCGTGCAGGGCAAAAAAAGAAAGATGTCCATTTGTAACTGTTCAGCAGTCCTGCTAAGCACCAGCTGGGGGAGGGGGTTTAAGTAAGCCATTGCCCTTGGAGATCCTGCAATTTGCTTTCTACGATTGTGTGACAACCAATCATTAAAAAAAAAAGCTGGCAGTGTAACGTTGCGGAGATTCTGGTGTGTTGTGTTACTTTGGCTCAGTCTTCTCTGCTTCACGTTCTCACTGAACAGATGTGATTGAAAAATCAATCAACTCTTTTCACTCAAGACTGTGTACTAGCTACAGAAAGCTTAACATCTAATAGTGCACATAGCAGGGTTCCTCATTTAATGTGCTCGCAGTTGCAACTCATTAGTTATCTGCCCAACACACAAGTGAACAAGAACAAACATTCCTGCTAGCTTGCTGTAACTGTCATCATGGATTTAACTTGTGCAATCAACAAGTTCAGCACGAGGTTGTTAGCAATAGATACACAAAACCTGCAAAAGGCCCAGTGAACTACAAAAATGGGCAACATGTGGGGAGTCTTTGGCCACAGTAGCATTTCTGCCTGACTGAATTACAGTTCAGCGCACTGGAACCCAGCTTCTCAACCAAAACGCTCTTATTTGTTTATGCTACAAAAAAATTATACAGTGGGTGTTTAGTGTGAACCTACTGTGTTGTGCTAGTGAGATATTGAGTCTCCGAAGATACCAGAGGCTTGTAGCACGAAGCAGGGTTTTGTCTTATCCGCATAACCTCTTAACTAACTCTGGGTTTGCCTCCTGACTCTTTAATCCTCTGGAAAATAGCAAAACCATTGTTAGACGAGCCTTTGCCCACTGTGCCAAGATACTAGGAGGGGATAAAGTTTTACTTTTAATAAAGTCTAATATCCATGAGTTTCTCCCAGTAAGCACTAGTAATACTTTCAGATTCTAGACTTCCACATTTATTCGGCTTTATTTCTTCCTCTTGGCTTCAATCGATTTCACAAAAATCGTATAAGCATAACTATATAATCCTAAAACAGATCATCTTTGTATTTGTGGCCCTTGTATCAAATTTCCTACGTTAGAAATCTGTTGTTATTTTTATTCTTTACTTGCTCTCAAAACTCTTAAACACCACTGAAACTGCAGCTGAAAGAATTAAAAAATAAAACCTGTCTTTTAAAAGTTGATTGAATTAAATACTCAATTATATTCCATCAGATTCTCCTGTGGCCTAATGATAGAGCTGTGATACTGATAAATCTGTTCAATTATACAATCAGTATTTTTGCCAGCTCGTTTCCCAGGCTTCAAATACGGTCGACTTCATTACTGTAATAGAAGTAATTGTCCAGTCTTATTGACTGCAATGCACTTAAAGCCCTCACGTGTTTATTAATATAGGACTTTTATATAGGACTCTCCCTTTCTCTCTCTCTCTCTCTCTCTCTCTCTCTTGCACGCACACGCACACACACACAGACACACACACACAGCTGAATTTTGTGTTGCAGATGTGTTGCTTTCAGTCTATGTTGTGTGTCTAACCTCTTCATATTTTTCTCACAGTATTGTTTTGTCTTCCTTTGAACAATCAGCTGATCTGCTGCCAGTACACTTATTCTGCACTTATTCTGATTGGTGAAGTTAAAGTCAGTCAATCTGGAAAACAGAGTTGCAGAGGGGTGTAACATAACTAAGATTGCCCTTTGGGATGGCTACAAATACTTAATGTAATACTTTGTGTGATTTAGCACATGTGTTAATATTTTTATGTTCATAGACTTGGGATTGTAGTATGCAGTTTCAGTCAAAGGTCAGATGGGTTTTACTTTAGTCTTTATGATTCATTTTCTTTTTTTTTTTTTTCGATTTTTTTTTTTTTTTTTTTTTTTTTGTGTTTTGTGGTTTTTTGGTTTTGGTTGTGGTTTTTGGGTTTTTTTTTTTTTTTTTTTTTTTTTTTTTTTTTTTTTTTTTTTTTTAATTATTTTTTTTTTTTTTTTTTTTAAATAAAAAAAAAAATTTTTTTTCATTTTTAAAAAAAAAA
>VURO01035728.1:14768-27944 GCA_015108175.1 Pelvicachromis taeniatus
TTAAAAAGAGAGCGCTTACTAAACCCCCCCCCCCCCCTTCTCTTTGCATCTCCTTCTTTCCCAATAGAGGAATGACATCTTGTCAACTGTGCCAGCTGCTTCGCGGGATCTTTTTAATTGTTAAGTCAGAGTTATTAGGCTTTTATTTTGAAAGTAGTGCCATTTTTAATTGGCTTTTCGCATGTAAAACAGAAACTACTACGAAGTCCAGTCGTAGTGTCAGACCTTCTGAAACACAACGAACCTTGTTTTGTGATGTCTTTGACTTGTGTGTCAAATATGTCCCTTTTGAGAATTTCTAAATAAAGGAATGCCCGGCATTTTTGTTGTTGTTGTACAAACTCAATATGTTCTGAATTATCCAACTTACACTTACTTCCCCGGGTTGTTGGTTTTCTCAAATCATGACTCAGATTGTTTGGGAGTTATAGGAATATTTTAACTCTCCTTTGAACACTTTGAGGCAAAGGGACCGCCGTGATCAGTAGAGGGCAATGTTGTGCTACAGATGCACAGATGGAGGAGTTGAGAGAATGGTGGAGAGAGAAATGTGCATCTTTCTGCATTGTCTCTCACTGTGATCACTCCATTTGAACTCCCTGCCTTCACGGGGAGCCAGTGGTTTCTTCTCATATGTGCAACATTATCAGGCCGACAGATGGGCTTGGGAGAAAAGGCCAAGCTTTGTTCGTGTCCGTGCAACCTCTGTTTCTTTAGGTCTGCAAATGCTATTTGGCATTGCATGCTATAAACTAAGGAGTAACACACGCGCAAACACACATGTTTATTCCTCACAATGCGACTAAAAACAGTACCCTTTATACCAGCTTACGCATCATCACACACACATTATTACATGACTTCAAAGAAGTAAAAAGCAGACAGTGTTTCACCGATGGGAAAATGTTTAAAACGTCAGATGTGCAATTCCTCCGCTTTTGTTTCTCCAAACGGTTTTTCTCTTAAGAACAAACTACTTTCAAAGCGAAGAATTCCTTATGGTTCAAACTTGAGCTCTGAGTAATGAGTACAAGGCGGCAGACACACTCATCTGCAAAGTGTAAGTTTCGGAAAACATACAATAAATTGCCAAATTTAAGCTGTCAGTGCTGTAACAAAGCGACGGTTAAAGCCTCAGCCCTTCCTACTTTTGCCTTGCTCTCTTAGAGCAGAGACATACAGGCTTGCTCAGATGAGGGGAAAAAAAAAGAAAAAGAGAACTTCTCTTTGAAGTCTGGCGTATTTGTTGTGTGCCATGCGCAGTGTTTTGCAGTCTGCCACGTACGATTGCACACATGATTCCCAGCCACTCGACCGTGGACATTGAGCTGTCGCATACGTCTTTTCGGAAAAATTTGACATGATCTAACTCTCGTGTCCACTTTTCATGTCACTCCATGAGAAGAGGAGAGCTTAGAATAATTTATGTTTATAATTTGAGCTGTTTTGGGTTAAATACAAGCAAACATCTGTAATGGTATTATTCCAATGATTCATGCCTTTCAGTTTAGCAGACTGTTTCTCTGATGATGGATTGCATGGCAGGTATGTTGGTAGCCATACCAGTTTATCTCTCGCTCTCTGCTGGAAACATTTATCTGAGATATTGATCCGTATTGACGTGATAGCGTCACACGGTTGCTGTCAGATTTGTCGGCTGGACATAGATGATGACAATCTCCTGTTCCACCACATCCCAAAGGTGCTCTATTGGATTGAGAAGCTGGTGACTGTGGAGGCCACTTGAGTACCAGTGAACTCACTGTAATGTTAAAGTAACCAGTTTTAAACGATTTAAGCTTTGTGACATGGTATGTTAGCTGACCCGCCAGGTGTGGCCTTCCGCTGTTCTAGCCTCTGCTTCAAGGTTCAGTGTGTTTAGAGATGCTCTTCTGTAGGCCTTGGTTGTAACAAGTGATTATTTCCTAACCTCCAGGTGAAAATCACATTAACGAGAGAGCCTCTTTCTTCCCCATTCTGATGCTCGGTTTGAAATTCACAAAGCCTTTTTGAACATATCTGCTTGCCTAAAAGCACAGATTTGCTGCCATGTGATTGGCCGATTAGATAATTGTTTGTCGCAGGTAAACGGGTTTACCTAATAGTGGCCACTGAGTGTATATTTTTCAAATGCAATTCCATTAAAAGAATATACCCTCACTGACTGAAAACCTAAGGGTTTATTTTATTTCAACGATTAAGGGTTCAGCGGTTTTTATATTCACTTCCATGTGTGTGAGCTGTTAGTTTTCTTCTCTGTCGCACAGGGTTAGGTATAATTGATGCTGATATTTATATTTAATTGATATTCATCCATAATTCTGTAAATACAAGGCTATGCCCAGCAACTATTGCATACTATCAGCATTTACTGTGTTTTTCATTTACTTTGTTAAAGTTAGCCCACATGTTTTACCCTAACTACAGTCCACAGATTGTAAACAAAGTTAGAGTGACTGGGAGAAAACATTAATTACACAGCAGGCAGTCTGAAAATGGCTAAACTTAAAAGACGTAAATGACTCAGTGGTGTCCATATACTGATGACTGACAGCTCTGGAGCAGAATTTTAGCTCTAATATAATCATCATTTGATAAGTCTATAAGTAAAAAAGTCAGTACATTTTATTTATATAGTGCATTTGAAATCAAAGTGCCTTACAGTAAAAAATAAAGGTTCCTAAAAATTCATGGTACACACTATTTGGATAATGTAACACAACAACAGCCTGCGCTTCAGCCACAGTTCCAAAGATGAGCATTTTCCAAAAGGTTGACAAAAATGTACCGTATTTTTCGCCGTATAAGACGCTCCGGAATATAAGACGCACCCAATTTTAAAGGAGGAAAATTGAGAAACGGCACCCGTGATTCGGAGGCGGAGCTTTGGCGGATCAATTCTTCTGCCCATCAATCACGGGCATCCAATCAAGTAGGAGCGGGGCGGAGCAGTACACGGACAGTACACAGTAAACATTGGCCGGAGGAGGCGGAACGTATGGAGCAGGAGGGCAGCATAGATTGATACAGTGCCCGGGAGATATGCACAGAAGCGGCGAAATTGTGCCCACACTGACCAACAAGAAGTGAGACTGCCCGGGGAGACATGAGGAGGCACAGCCCGCAGTACATGCCACAAATCCAGCCTGCAGCACACACAGCATAAAGAGAGGACTGCCACACAAAGTTAGGAGCAGTTTTAATGCAGGCAAAATGTGTATTTGTTGTATAAGACGCACCAACTTTCCCCCCCCAGTTTTGGGGAAGAAAAAGTTCGTCTTATATGGCGAAAAATACGGTGTGTATTTGGCTTAGATCTGAAGAGAGTCAAAGTTTATGCTTGTCAGAGGTCATGTGGCTAATTCTAGAGTTTTGGTGCAACAAAGGTGAAATGACCAAAACCTTTTGAAATAAACTTCAGCCACTCATTAGTGATTGGGAATGATTTTGAGGGATAATATGGATTTGGCATATATATTGGATGTGCTGTTGCAAATAGTGCTTTACAGAGTTCAGTACTTCATACTGGATTCTGTAATGCACAGGGAGCCAGTGCCAGGCTGCTAACACTGGAGTAATGTGATCTCTAACTTTTTTGTCCCTGTCAGAAATCTCGCTGCTTCTGAGCTGCAAGACTCTTAAAGACAGCGTTGATTTGTTTGTCAAATTTTAAACTCGTGTGTCAAAGATTATTCCAAGGGTTTTAACCTGTTTTAATAATAATAATAAAAAAAAAAAAAGAGTGCCCAAGTTCTCCATCGAGCTCTCAGTTAATAGTGCAGGAACAAACAACATGACCTGTGTTTTAAACTTAACTGTATGAAACTGTAGGCCGTCTATTTTTTTTTATATTCAAAATAAACTCATTGAGCTGCATTATAGAACAATGACTTCCAATATTTAAAGGTAAAAACAGGTAAATGATATTGCAACGAGAGATTTTTGTTGATGAATAACGTGAAGTAGTGGGAGGAACAAGGATAAAGAAACAGAGCCCAAGATAGATCCTTGTAGAACTTCAGATATCATAACTCCTGATACAGAGGAGTATTTACCAGTGTTAACCCAGAGAGTATTTTAATAAAGTTTCACCCAGTTAAAAGCCAGGCCCTTGACTCCTACACAGTGTTCCAAGTGCTTGTGAGTAAGTAATGACCAACAGTGTCAAGAGCTCAAGTCCAGCAGAATTAAGATAGAACAGCCACCAGAATCATTGTTTGTTACTTTCAGACTCTGGGCTCTGAAACCTGACCGAAAGGCTTCATTGATATAGTTCTTGTCTAAAAAAAAAAGGGTGACAGTTTTAGAACTTTAGCCAAAAATGGTAGTTTTGAGATAGGTGGACAGTTACTCAGGACATCCACTCCCAAATGTAATTTCTGTACGAATGGCTGGACTACTGTGTGCTTAATACATACATGACCATAAAAATACAATATTATATAATATAATAAAATTGTATCTGGTGTTAACCAAAACCAGATACATGTTTTAAATCACAGCATGAATCTCTTTAACAGATTTTAGGCTTTTCGTGTTTAATTTCATGGTGTTTTGTCCCTACTGTGAGGAGATGCCCTTAAATTGCCAGAGAGCACTTGCCTCGTAAATGCAGAGTGAGCATGGCTTAAAAAACTGTAGCAAATCAACGTCAATGAATGAAGCTACCATGCAGGTTTTTCCTAAAAACTGTGTTATTAAAAGGAAAAAAAAGGACCTTGTTGTCCTGGTATTTCCCGTAGTCAAAAGACATGCAATTAGTAGGGTTAGGTTAATTGGTGATTCAAAAATTTTCTGCAAAGATTGAAGTTTATTTAAGATAAGTCACTGAAATGAGCATTTTTATACAACTTAGTGCAGGTTATGCTATTCTATTACACGGTACTTGATTGGCTGGCTTCCATGAAAGAGCAAAGCAGAGAGCAGCAAAAGAAAAGCAAGTAAAATTTTGAGTCAATATCCAGTCGAAACAGTGGCAGCGAAGGTTATATCTACTGAAAACAAAATCTCTTAACACAGAAATTGTAAATGTAAAGAATATTATTACTACTGGTGATGCTCCTCGTTTTTTCTCATATGTAATTTAATAAAAAAAAAAAAACAGAACACATACTGAATTGCTAAATTAATTTTTGCAGTAATAAGACTTACTTTTTATTGCATATATTGGTGTTTATTTTTACTGTAAGATCATAAACCAAACAGAATCACACATGCCACTATTTCTACCCCTGAAAATGTCCACAGATTGGTTAAACTTCTCACTTGATCACTCTGTAATGAGTCATGGCAACAGACTATTGACTACTACTGTCCTATGTTTAGAATAGAGCATTTTTTATGGGTTTTTTTTTTTATAGAAATAACACAATTATGCCTCTTAAGATGCATCTGGTGCACGTCTAAAAATAGAGCAAACGTGCACTAGTTTTAAATGAACACTTTTATATTTTATTAAACAAAAACAAGCTCTGCTGTGCCAAAGAACATTGGTTTGGATAGCCATGGCTTTCTCCTGTGTTGGTATTGCAGAGAGGAAGCTGAAGCAGACATGTTAATTACAAGACAATAGAGTGTAATTTACTCTTACCATCCATCCATTCGCTTCCGCTTATCCTTCTCAGGGTCGCGGGGGGCGCTGGAGCCTATCCCAGGTGTCTTGGGGTGAGAGGCGGGGTACACCCTGTACAGGTCGCCAGCCTGTTGCAGGGCTATTTACTCTTACTAATGGGCAGTAAATTGCATTTCTGGGGAAAAAAAATCACACTGGAAGAAGACTTTAAAATGCATACATTTAATTAATAACTTGTCTAATAACCTTGAAAAATCACCGAAATAAACATGCAGTATAATCTGTTATGACAGGTAGCGGTCAGTTATGTTTCATTCGCAGCTCACAGTAGTTCTTTTTTTTTTTTTTTTCAAACCCAAATTGTTTTGATCCTGAATTAAATTGTGGCACCAATAATTCAATTGGGAGGTTGCAAAATACTTTAACCTTTAGTGCTGTTGGAGGAGGTTCATAACTTAAGAGGATCACTAAAGCATTAGCAATTCATCTTTAGGGGCACTTGAATGTCTTTATAGAATTTTATGTCGAGGTGTCCGATACCTACGAAATATTTTCCACTTAAAACTAAAAATGTGAATCTCAGTGGTTTTGAATGGGATGACCAAAGCCAGCCTCCCAGAATACATCCTAATGACTCTTAGTTGTTGACATTTTTCTGTGTTGGCCAAACAGAGTAACCTGAAGTTGAGACGGACAATGTCATTGCTCTTATGCTAATGGCACATTTTTCAGCTAAACTCATTATCACATGCATTTAGAAAACATTGTGGACACACTCCTTGTTTCTTTTTTTTAATTAATTTCTTTTTTAAATCAATTTGGCAAGGCTATACTTTATTTAATGAACCTTTTAAATTAATAAATGAGACAGCAAATGTGTGGGTGGTGTTTGCTTTAATGGTGCAATTATCACCTTTATTTTGAATGCTCGGCTTTCACTTAAAGCCCATGAGCTCTTCATCTTCTAGATTTATGCAACTGCCCTAACCAGAGAGGTTTAATTGAGTTTAGAGGTCTGCTGCTGTCTTGTAGAAGGCCTAAAAAAGTAATGAAAATCGTTTTCCTTGACAGATATTTTGCTATTGCTTCAGTGTTTTTGAATATTTGGTCAGCTGTTGACTACACATAGGTATTAAACAGACAAGTTGGTGGCAAGGCATTTATACATCACCTTTTGATTGCACCATTAAAGGCACTCAGTCAGTGTATATTATAAGCAGCTTTATTACTGTGTTATTGTATTTTTCATACTCCCTGAACAATTTCTTTAGGACAGACACTGCCATTTTTAAAGACAGGAAGCTGTAGGAGTTTAGTGTTTGTCATTCCTATCTTCTTTAAACAACTTTTTTTTTTTTAAATGAATATCAGAATGCTTACAACAAAATATAAACATGCCTCCAATGGTGTAGTAGTTAACACATTCACTTGGCAAGTGAAAGGTTGCTGCTTCCATTCCAGCTGGAGACATGTATCCCATGTTGGGTTGCTTGAAGAAGGCTATCTAGGCTATCTACCTACTGTGGTGACCCCTTGTGGCAATAACTGAAAATAGTGCATAGTGGAGCTATCTACAGTGCGCAGGAATGTTTGGGGAAAAAAGTACCACTTTGATTCGATTTTTAAAGTCAATTCTGCTTTTTATTTTATTTTATTTTATTTTTTTTAAAGCGACTATATTAAGTCAAGTGTTGATGAGCTGAGTTGCATTCTTAGTTCTCTCTTTTTGTTACTGGAAATATAACTACATCTGCTATATATTGAAATGCATTCTTTTTATGAATGTTTGCTTCCCCGGAATGACTCAAGGGAGAGCTCAGATAATGACTAGCTGTAAAATACATATGTGGGTCTTGCTATGTCCTGTCTTCCCTTCTTTGTTTGCTTTTTTTTATAGGGTATGGCACCTTCTCAAGTCAAAGTAGAAGGCTAATGAAAACCCTCTGTCTGAAAAGCTATATGATTGATGGATAAAGGAGCTGCCATGGCAGCATAGACAGGCCTTCAGCTTACCTCTGTGCTTAATTCCTTCTCCCGACTGGCATTCCACACTAAAAGATATACACTTCAATTATACATGGGGACAGTGGGGGCACAGGCTGCTCTGCCTTGCCTGAGAACTGATCAATATTTCAGCTCCAAGGGGACCAAACATCTAGCGGAGCAGCTGCTGCTTAACAGCTTTACACAGTAGAGTGGCACACCCAGTAATATGCAGCTATATACTGTGGGTGTGCGTATGTGTGATCGCGGGATTTCAAGGGCCGCAAGAGCTACTGCCGAGGTGACAGTAGGGAGAGATGAGAGCCTTGAGGAGGTTTTAGGTGTGTGTATGTGTGTGTGTGGCTCCTTTCTTCTCCTTTCTGTGTGGTGTGTATTGACTTGATTCTTACTTGACTGTTCTTTCTCCATCCCTATCTCATTTCTCTTTCTGTCACTCCCTCTTTTCCCTCCACAGACAAACACACATACACACAGAGCTCGTCCCTATAATTCGGCTATCAGCTCTCCCCGGGGTCTGCACTGCCTCTGTGTGTGTGTGTGTGTGTGTGTGTGTGTGTGTGTGTTCAGACAGAAGAAAAGAAAGAGAATCTGTCTGTCTCATACTTTGTTGTTTCAGGCTTTGACATGTCAATTCAATCTTTACCTATTTGTATCTGAAGTCTGGCAGACTTCCTCTATTTTCTTTCATTGTTTTCTATTTCCTGCATTCCTTCCGTATTGTGATGCATCTCCAGGATTCAGACAGTGCCCACAGTTTGTTTGCGAGGCATTTCAGACAGGATTTACAAAATGTCAGGAGACCAAAACCTGGGTGACAAAGTAAGACTTAGAGCGAGTGCTGAGATCTGTTGCTGGCAAAGCTGGCATGTTGTCGAATTTTGTCGGAGCCTGAGACAAAGCCGCAAACAGAGGCACACAAATCGAAATGGTGGAAGTCAGGAAACGATTGTGAATGTTGTGCTGATCATGAGATTTTCATCGTGTGCTTTTATACATCATAGAACCTAAAAGTCAGTGCGGATCCCAAAAGTTGTGAATGTCACTGCATCAATCCGAGGAATGGCATTGTTCTCAAATCTTGTGCTTAAAGCCCGGAGAACTATTCCTGGAGACGACTTCAAGAAATGACAAGAAAGCTAGGAGAGGCTGTGTTCAAGAATAAAGGTGGTCATACCAAATATTGCCATTCAAGCTTTGTCATTTATGGTTGCGCGTTTCAATGAATTGCTGCAACTATTTGACACTTTCTTAACAACAGAACTGAGGGGTGGTTTGAGACTTCTGCACAGTAGTGTAAGGAACATATGCAGAAAGGTTTTTGAAATTTGCTATCGATCAGGCCAAAACTTTAGTTTCACAACATTTCTTGATAACTTTTCACCATTTGAGCGAAGTGATTGGTTACAATTATGTGCATGTGATTTAGTGTTGCAAGATGACATAGACATAGACAATGTAGCATAAGGAACAAACTAGTACGGAAAGTCACCGGAAGAGTTCATGCACCTACAATATATTTTATTTTCACGTGTTTTGTTCCTGTTGGATGTCATTTTGAAAGGATTTAATTCTTTAAAATTTTACTAAATAAAACTAAAAATAAGAAACCTATCGCCAGACACGTTTCTCAAAAGTAAATGCTTTAATATGCTAGCATTCCTTATTGGGAATTCCTGATAGTGAATTTATAATCATTAAATTGTGATTTAAATCAGAAACTATTAAAGTCTACATTTTTGATAATCCCCACACATTCATATCAATTAAAGTATTTACATTTACTTCCAGTAGACAGAAAGTAAATGTAGTTCTTGTGTACGATAAAAATGTAAGCCTACTTATTTTTTTTTTTAAGTGATTTCTCTAGCTGTTAAATTTCTGTGTAGTAAAATAGCCTAAGATTGGGCTTTTTGAATGCTGAGAATTACTGCCCTGTGAAAGTTCTTGCTGGATAGAAATCGCATCGCTGTCACCTCATTCCTCAGAGGGATTCCACATAATTGGGCTATTTCTCCAGTAATTGCTGCAGTCCTCTTTGCCTGATAGCTCAGCTTTTGCCTGTCCTTCACTTGTTTTTTTCCCCTCTCTCTTTTTGTCCTTATAACATATCAAACCTCTTTTTTTAAAACAACTTCAGCCACATTACAGATCTCCTGGGATACAGCATTTATTACCTCTGTGAATGTAATCCAAGTCCCCCCCCCCCCCCCCCCCCCCCCCCGCTTCTCTTAAACCCATCACCGAAGTGATAGAAGAAAAAAAACACATTTTCTCATCAGCTCTAATTTTTGTTCTTTTTTCATCCAGCTTTAGACTCTCACTTGCTGCATCCTGTCTTTAATATTCCAAAATGAACTTTTTTTTTATAAAGTATAGAACAAAAGACATTTATTATGTCACCTGTCATGAAAACAGTAAAACAGAAATGTTTTACAGAATCTGTCAAAACCTTGTTTAACCCTTTCACGCATAGTGGTCACTCACATTCACACCTATGGGCAATTTAGAGTTAACCTATCCCCACTATGTGCATGTCTTTGGACTGTGGGAGGAAGCTGACGTACCCGGAGAAAACCCATGCAAACTCCACACAGAAAGACCCTGGCCTGATGCCACCATGCTGCCCACACCAACATACCAGATTGATTTAGTTAGTTACCAATATTGATATAAACCTTACATTGGGTGAAAATTTATTACATTTGTTAAAGAACTATGGTTTATTTTGGCAAAGGTAAGAGTATAAGTGCTAGTCACTTATGCAAAGAGCCACATTTATCCAGGAACAAAATCCACTGCAGCTCGATTCGGTGATCATTTTTCATAACATGATTAAGATGATTTCTTTGCCGGAGCCCAGTGTGCTTCACATAGATGATCGTTTTCTGATGATGAAGACTGATGGCTGACATATCTGTCCTGTTGATAGTTGACAGACTTTGGACTTGTGAGGACCTCTTGTTGAGATTTGTTTTTTGTCTGTCTCACATATACATACCAGTCTTACCCGGCCAGAAACGATCAGTGACATTACTGGCCATAAGGACGCCTGAAGCTTCTAACACTATCATTTTCTCTGCCTCTCTATCATCCGCACCACCATCTCTCATCTCTCCTATGCTAGTGACAGTTACAGAATTTCACACCAAGAGGATTTGTGATGCTGATACCCGCTGGTTCTGTGCCTGTAAAATGATGTGCTGCATTTCTCTTGCCTTTGCACTCTCCGCTTTCTCCCGCTCCCTCTCTTCCCTCTACCTCAAGGCGTTGGCTATGCTGCCAAAACTTGTATCAAAGCACTACAGCTAAGAATCTCCCTGAGCACATGTGCTTGCTTAACTTCATAAATCTTCATGAGCTGAGTTGTGTGACTTTGAGTTCAACAGGGAAAGTCCAAGGGTAATAGCACATGGCGTACAGCACATCTACTTGCGCATCTAGAGTTTAGGGTTTAATGTATATGTGTATTAGCTTATTACATCACCTAATTGTGATTCATTGTACTTTTTTATTGTGTTTTAGCTTAGCTACCTAAAGGTACATGCGTTACATGCGAATAACACAGGCATGTAGACATAGGGAACTGGCTGGTTAGCTAAATCCCAGGTAGCTTACACTTTTGTTCCCAGGCTCCTATCCAGTGTGTGGGCTAAATGGAAATGCCCTGTTTGCTTTTCTTTTGGGAAGCCTCCAATGGTTGAACAACAGCTCCATGTCAATTATACTCCAGTTGCTCTGGACCGCTCTTTGCAAAACCAATGCTCATTTGTAGCCTTTTTTCTTTTGTGCATTGCCCATGAAACTCCTCTCAGCGCTTGCCTCAGTAGAACAGTTGAATGACCACCTCGAGGGGGCAAGAAGAATTAGCTTTAGCTTTTATACTCTGACAATGCAAAGACAGGGTCGTAAATGTGTCACTAGTGCCTATTTGGCTTCTTTAAATACAAATTTATCCTATAATATAGCAATTCATGTTGCTTGTTCTATGTTTTTTTTTCTATAGCTTTAAATCTCACATCATCCGTCTTTCATGCTTTCATTTGCCTCTTCTCTGTCACCCACAAAGAGGTCGCAGAAAACCTCCCCAGAAGCTGCAGACAAGCTTGTTGTTAGCAGTGACAGTGACTTGCAGCCACATGCCTCTGTGCTGATGATATTTTAATGTCATCCCGTTGCTGTTCTTCCCTCTTTACTCAAGTTATGGGCATTGAATATTTACCCCTGTGAGAATCGATTACTGCTCTGTTGACGGTTGCCGCAGAGTATAACCTCTCATTAGAGCCGACATATGCTGCGCCTGGCGTTGCTGCCGATGCAAGCTGTTTTTTCAACGACTTCTCCCAGTGTTCCCATGGCGTTGTGAGCAAGATCTTACAACACTGCCTTGAAGTGAAAGTTGTGGGGAAAGAACTGCTATTATGTTGTATGGCAGATAAACTTAGAGATGTGGCAGTGTAATTGCTGGTTGGAATATAATAAATATATATCCATATATGGGGGTGAACATACAGAGCTCAAATTTGTCCTTTTTAAATTTCGATAAAGTCAAGGGTGTAGCCTTCAGTACAACTGACCAATTGGTTGCTCGGTATACTTGTTCTATTCTATTCTATTCTATTCTATTCTATTCTATTGACCTGACAGAGACTGCTATGTTTTTTTTGTTTTTTTTAAGTGACGGACAAAAAGGTTGAGCTTAAACTCTTTGTCGTGTTTTTTGTTTCATATTGTGTCACGTTTTTTTTTTCTGTTGGCAAAGTGTCAAGACTGCACAAAGAGCAGTTCAACACCCAGACTGCTACTGTAACAGCGTTCCGGTATAATAGATGAAGTATTGTGGTTTACTCGTTGTCTTTTGCTTTAATATACATTTTACACACTGTTTGAACTTTGGTTCTGTTGTAGAAACAGTCCATCCAGCCATCACTATTCTTATGCACTTCAGGGTTGTGGAGGGGAGCTGGTGCTTATACCAGCTGTCATGGGGCAAGAGGCAGGGTAAACCATGGACAGGTTGCCAATCTGTTGCAGGTCTAATGCACAGAGACTGATAACCATACACTCTCAGGGACCATTTAGAATTTCCAGTTAACCAAAAATGGATGTCGTTGGGCTGTGGGAGGAAGGTGGACTAATTCAGACAGAGGGAGAACATGCAAACGCCACACAGGCGTTTGGATTCAAACCCAGGACTTTTTTTAAAATTTTTTTTTTTAGGAGACAGTACTAATTATCACACTTCTATTGTATGAAGAGCAATTAATATATATATATCCTGTAAGCAAGTGATAATAGAAGCAGGATCTAAACAACATGGACGAGCAAAGAACGTTTCAGCTGTGAATTTTTACTAGAAAATGACCTAAATAAGGCTCAGTATATCTCCAGCAGTACCAGTCAGAACACTTGTTACTATTTTATCTTTAGTTGAGCTTGTCTGTTTCAAAATGTTCAATCAGTCACGGCTGTTCTTTTTAGCTCTGACTACATTTCTTCTGTAAATCTGAATAATTGCAAATTGAATATGGGAGGTATTTGCTCTATGGGGACATGAAGTGGGTTTTTTTTTTTTTTTTTTTTTTTTTTTCCGAAGGGTGGGG
>VURO01035729.1:0-30202 GCA_015108175.1 Pelvicachromis taeniatus
ATATATGAAATGTCTCAATCATGATATTTGAATGAATATCACAAAGTAAAGAGGCTTTCATTTTTTTTTTTTCTTGTCCCCAGTTTCCAGAATCACTACAAAAGATTACAAGTAATTTATTAAGATGCATTTCTACAATCTGGAGGCTGAAGATGACTCAACAAGGAGCAGACCAGCACCACTTGTCACCAAACAGACCACACAAACTAACTCAAACAATTTCTGTGGAAATCAAGTATGTGGAAAACAAAAGATATAGCATTAATATAGTGTTTTAGAATGGAAATTGTATTTAAAATAGCTTGCTATCCTCAAAAAAATGGGGGTTTGAAAAACTTTCGCTTTAGGTTACTTGCGCAACCCCGGTTCTCAGAAAAGCATTTGTTTTGATGTCTCACTATGCGATGCGCCTCCTTGGGTATTCCCCAGAAATATTTATTTCATTATGCCAATCCTGATTGACTGATGATCGTAACAAACATGTCAATCAGAATAACCACCCTTAAGTAGCTTGCGCAAATATGCTATCATAGTAGAAGTGGATGGAATGATACAAATATTGACTATATTGATATCAACACTGTAGTATTAGATTGATACTAGTATGATACTAGTATTCTATCCTCCAAGTTCAGTATGTATCCCACTGAATTGTGTTAAGTCAATTTTTTGGTTTATTTTTTTCATAAAAAAAAACACCTCAAACACACAGTTTGGAAACAAAACTATTTTTTGTGGGGACAGTCACATATATTTTATTTATAGCCTAGCACATTTAAACAACAAGTTGACCCAAAGTACTTTAGGGAAAGGCATATTTACACTCCAGGTCTTCAAAAAAAAAAAAACATGAAAATCTGGAAGTTGTGTTGATTAATTGTAAAATAAAAATCACAGTGATTCATTGGTCATTAAAACATGTTCGGAACTTGCTAATTTGTTAATGATGTGACCGTCAACCAATCAGGATTGGCATAATGGCTCTGAATACTCGGGGAGGTGCATTCCATATTTGGACGTCAAAACGAATACTCAGAATGAGAACCTCCAAGCACTAATTTTGACAAGAAGTGATAATGCACTGGAAAAAGGCCACTTTATATTTGTTTTTGGGAGAATGCAGTATGAAAAGAGACCATTTTTAAGTTATACGTAGTCATATGGATGTTATTTATGTAGCAATGTAACAGATGCCACACTGAATGCTGCCTCCTTGATTTTATGCTTTAATTCAATGGAGAAAAGTTTGAGGGGTTTTGATTTTAAATGCACATTCTCAGACTATGCAGTAATAATATAAAACTTCTGATGTCTAGGCTTTTTAGACACTTGAACACCTAAAATTTGTCTTCTTCTGCTATGTGTGAGAAAATGTCCTTGTCACTTTACCTCCTTTAAATGTATTAAGGGCAAAAATATAGTACAACTTCACAATAAATGCCATGAGAATGAGACGTAGCGATCCACGTAAGTTGGGAACTGTCGTGTCTCTCCTCTATCTGTTGGAAAAAGCCATTTTTTTTTGTCACACTTTTTAAGTTTATAGTATGCTTTTTATTCTTTGCATTGTTTCTTGGAGAAATAGATTATAAAGAGAGGATAAGAAAACCGTACAGATCTTGTTGATTTTTTTTTTTTTCCACCATGTTTTTAATTCCAGGTGAAAATAAACATGGATGCTCAAACGTGCTAAGTTTGACTCTCTGCTTTGAACAGAACAAGCACAGAGTGGGAGACAAAAGCTCAGTCAGCGCTTTTGGCACGTACAGTGTGCTGGCCGACCGGTTTACAGAGACGGGGAACTGGAGACATGGCTGCGTGCACGTTCAGCTCTTCAGTGACGTGCAGAATGTGCAGGCAGGATGTACAGAGTCACATTCTTTCAGCACAAACACACTCAGCTGTTTTTTTTTTTTTTGCAGACTGCAGATGCTGCACCTCTGATCCATGACTTTGACTTCTTCAAATTTTACACTAGCTTCTTTTTTTTTTTTAGGTTTTGAAACTTTTGCGTCACTGTACACGATGTGGCTTTAATTGCTGCCACATATTCCTGTCAGCTGGTCTACATCAGAATACCGTTAACCATTATACCTCACCGCAACAGCTGGTGTGCTCTAGTGCACTTTGTGGTTGTAGATTTTGCAGAATGGGTTAGCACATGCATGCACATTTGAAGACTTGTTGATGTTCATTAGCTTTCTCACATTCTCAGATCTCCACTGACTCTGTCAGTGAAGTCAACTGTGGATCATTTGGATATGAAAGATTGAATAAATAACGAGAAGAGAAAAGAAAATGTTAGAAAACAATAATTTATTTGCATCCGTAAAGGTACAAAAAAAAAAAGTTCACTGAGTATTTGAATATCAACTGAAGTTGAAAGCAGGACGGGTCTGCACAACACAAGATCAAGTTACATTTGTAATCTTAGCTGCGGCTTGCACAAACAGTGCACAAGGCAAGCAAGGGTAGGCCTTTCACACTTCACAAAGGTTAGCAACTGTTCTCTTGGTGTACACTTCATCAGGCTTTGTCCAATTCAATTAACTCATGTATAAAAAGAAAAAGAACACAATGAACTTCAATAATTATAACAATATAGCTAGCTGCCATTGTTTAGTTTCAATAGAAACTGAGGTATGCACTTCCAATACTTGTAAATGCCATTTCACCAGATATAATATGATGGTTACGCATTGTCATTTTAAAATCTGAATGTCAGTGAGCGAGTATTAGGAGCACTGCCTGCTCCAGGTACCATAAAGTTCAGCCCCTTTACATTAGGAACATTAGGCTACATCATGACAAAGTCCATCTGATACACTTCAGAATGCTTCATATACATGTAATTACAGTAATAGGGCCCTTTTGCAAGCTTTTATTGTCAGCATCAAAGCACATCAGTCCTTTGATTACTTAACATTCCTCAATTAGAAGATCTTCAGAACTATACAGCTTCTTCTTGATCACACGGAAACCAGTGCTAAGTTTAATAGCCTGTCTCACTACTGGAGTAGAAGGAGATTTTGTGCTAAAAAGACCTTGAATTTTAGGCCAAAGGCCGCCCGAGTCTAGCCTCAACACCAGAGCGAGCTGAAATGTGGGGACAAGGTATGGGTCCACAGATAGCTGCCCCATGCTCTCACAGACGTCCCCTTGCTCCACACAGAGGTCAATGAGAGCCCCTCTTAAACCGCACGGCTCACTAGCTGCCAGATGAAGGAGCTCCTGTCCAATGTGCTCCAGAAGTTTGTCTGGAATAAGCAGTTTTGTACATCTTAAGGCGCAATCTGTGTCTTTGGCTTCTCTCAGACTTCGTGCAATCAGGTCCACTGCTTCTTTTAAGAGTGTCTCCTCCATTGGATCGTAAAACAGGTCCTCATTGAAAGCACACAAATCACTTGAGACATATGAACCTGTGTAAAAGACAAGAATGGGTCAGAACCTGAAACTTGCATACAGAAGAAAAGGATCATTACATGTGAGATGCTTATGCAGCATTGCTTACCTGAGTCTGAGAGATCACTCCTGCTGCTATTGTTGGACCCTGACTCCATACTCCTGTTGTTGGCAGGTGTGCTGAAATCAGTCAGTCTTTGAACCAGTTTGCCCCAGGACAGCCTTCTGCTGCTGCTGTCCACTGGAGAAGGAGGTGAGCTGCCGATGTCAGTATATGCAAAGAGCTCAGGCATGGTTGTCCTCTCTGCAGTATCAGCTGCTTATGCGGTCAACTGTCACAGAAGAAACAAAGGCAACAGATGAGCACCCAATGAATGCCGTTTATTCTACGTTTCACGTTTAACGACTTAACTAAACATATATATTTTTAGGTATAGCTTTCTGGTAAATATAGAAACAACAGACATTTTCAAAAACCACATCTTTTTAATTTGACTGCACCTAAGAGCTTTTTTTACTGTCAAAATGAGCTGTAAACTAGTAAAACTGGCAAATTAATTCATTGTACTTACTCGTTATTTAAATCCTGCGTGGTTCAAGGTCGCTGTGGATGTTTAAGATGTGTAGTTTTCACGGTTATTGTCTGCAACTTGTATCTGGAAACTTCTTTCTTCTGCTCTTCCTCTCTCGTTCTTTCACCAGCTGCCAAGCTCCGCAGTCTGTCCCGCAACAATGTTTATATATGCGAGCTGCGAGGCCACGCCTCTCTCTCCCCAGCCAGCCAATCAAAAAGAGAGGCACGCCACCAGCACTGCTTCTTGCCTGGTAACATGCCAGCAGAGTAGAAAGACAAACACGAGAAGGTGGAGGAAGGGGGGTGGCGGGGGATGAATAGCAGACCCTGGTGTTATGGATATGTTTCAGGGGACTTGAGTGGGCTTGGAAATGATCTTGTTGTTTCTTTGTTTTAAATCTTACGTGGGTATTTGGTAAAGCGCTTTGCTGTATGTGCACCTAGATTTTAACAGCATATAGGCCTGGATGAGCGGGTTCGGTGTTGCAGTGCACATTACGTCACCTGTTTTGCTAAACCATTACATCAGAATTTTTTATCTGGCACAGAGATGCAGAGAACACAGTGCGCTGTGCACAAGGTAAAAAGACAATACAAAACGGCTACGGGACACCTCTTTATACATTTACCCTTGAGTTACAAACAAAAGGACTGCACATAAATAACATGTTATTATTATTATTGTATGATTTATTGTGCAACATTGTACGCAGAAATGCGCCGGCGGGTTGTTATTGTGGCATCTTTGCACCATTTATTACTTCATCACAAAAGATGCTCTGGCGCGAGCAAAGTGTTTTGAGGCAAAACACAAACTGTGTATGAGAGTAAAGAGATGTAGCGGATTTGTTAGAATACTAGAATACAAAAGCAAGTTGTTTGTGTCGGGGCCATAGGCTACACAGTACACATTTTACACACAGCTGTATGTTGGAAAGCAGCCAGAGGCTATGGTTCATTTCTGCACGTGAGTAGGCGGGGAATACACTGTACTTTGTTAGAAGGGAACTGAAATACATAAACACGTGTAGGAACACTATGTTCCGAGCTGGATGCTATAACAAAGTTATCAGAAGCTTTAGTGGGGGTGTGGATTAAGAAGATTTACTAGCTTGAGTAAAAATAACGAAAACTATGAGAAATCACCTTATAATTGGATTCTCAGAAAGTGTGAAAACTTTCTAGTTTGTTTGCCTGAAACAAACTAGAAAAGAACATTTAGGCTCCAGCCAGAGGTGTGTCCTGTTGTGTTCAGGGCTGTCCTGAAACATTCAGTACAGTACAGTACAGTACACTCTGTACACTCCCACCCTTCACTTGATTGAAGACAATCATTCGCTGAGCAAAACACCAAGATTTGCACGTTTACTCACTGTCACCACAAGAGAAAAGTGGCACGGAAAATTATGATGGGTTTCAGACTTGAATGAACCACAGCGATATCAATATACATGCCACAAAAAAAACTTAACAGCAAAACAAAGACTTTTCTATCCTTGGATTTAACAAAACTTAACACAGTGAGGTGGAGTTGGACAAAATACACACCACCAGGCAAAACAAACAGCAACCAATGTGAAGAATGTCCCAAGTCTCATTTTATTTACAAGCTCTCTTTGTTTTGTTCCAATTGCTGCTGGAGCAAGGCCATACACAGAAAGGAGAAGAGACCAAGCAGTGCAGCAGGCTTTCACGTTTATGACTTACAGTGGAGCCATTTGGAAACACAATGCGTCTCTTCAAGGGATTTAATACCAAATGCGGTATTTGCATTAACACGAAGGCTAATAGCAGATTCCAATGAAAGAATCATCTTGAACAGCCTAAAGCAGATGGAAAATCTGTTACATTGTGAATTATGTCGTTACTAATTTATAAGAATGTTGTTGACAAGATTTTAATTAGTATGCTGGGTCTAATGATTTAAAAACAAACAAAAAAAAAATCATACAGAGGTAAAGTGATAAAATAACACATCTCACATTTGGGATCTCCAGATAACACTTTTACACTTATGATACAGAATACGGAAGGAATATCATTTGTAACTTGGAAAAAAAAAAAAAAAGTAAAATTTTCCTTCTATTTGGCTGATGTAATAAGCAAAAGACATCTGAATCTTTTTATTTAAGATGGTGTAAATCCCAATAGCTGTTCAATAGGTTTATATCGCCACTCGTCTGCTTCTAGCTCCTCCACCAAGCTCGCCAGTTTCTCCATTCGAGACACTTGCTGATCTGTAAGAATGGACATAATTCATTAGTATACCTGTTTCTATTAGGTCAGGGGTGTCAAACATAAAACCGGAAAATAGAATTCAAGATTTTAATCCGGCCCACCTGCCTTTGGAACAACTACAATTTATGCCCAACTGAAAGTGGGCATAAATTTTTGTCTTTTAACTTTTCATAAAAATACAGTTAAATAATAATGGCCATTTATACGATGCCAACATGATTAAGTAACGGATAAATATTACTTTTTTCACCTTCTACTATAGAAATTTCTGTTTGTTCGTTTTTCTATGACATTTTTTGTGAATTAACAAAACCTTTGCACTAAGTACAGAACAGTCTAAGCAATGAGCTACCAGAACTTTTTCTATAATTTTACATATTTAGCTTGGACTTACCATGTTTAACCTGTTTCAGTGTTGAGGCAACTTGGTAGCTGAATACAGACTCGCATAAAAATCTGTCAGAGCCATCTAAAAAGAAACACACAAAAGTGGGGGGAAAAAAAAATGCTCAGTCAAATGAAGATTTGTTATTCAAGTTTTCATCTCCAGGGTAATCAAAGACAAAAGGTTGCTTTTATGCTACAATAGGAAGAGATCTTTAAAATACCTTGTATATTTATGACATAAGAAGACCAACAAAAGTAAAATACAGCTAAAATAGTTTTGTTTTAAAACATTACGGCGTGAAAGCCTAAGAGACAACATTCATTACACCCACCATTACACTCACCCACCATTATATTAGGTACACCTGTTTAGCTGCTTGATAATGCAAACATGCAATCAGTGAATCACAGGGCAACTCAATGGTCAAGACAACCTCCTGAATTCAAACCGAACATCAGAATGGGTAAGAAAGTGAGTCAAGAAGAACATTTCAGAATGCACAACACAATAAATCTTAAAGTAGCTGGGCTACCACAGCAGAAGACCACACCGTGTGCCACTCCTATCAACTAAGAACAGGAAATTGAGGCTGCAATTTGTATAATTCCTTATGATTAGACAACAGAGAATAGATTGCTGCATGGTCAGACGAGTCTCGATTTCTGCTGCCACATTTTTAGGGTCAGAATTTGGCAGAAACAATATGAAAGTATGGATCCTTCCTGCCTTGTATCACTGGTTCTTGCTGTTGATGGTGGTGTAATTGTGCAGGAGATATTTTCTTTCTTGAGTATGACTTAAATGCCAAATATTATCTGAGTATTGATGTTGACAATGTCAACAACACTCCGTATTACACAATTCAAATAATTTCAAACACGGTTTTTGAACATGGCAATGAGTTTACTGTATTCAAATTGCCTCCACAGTCACTATGTGGAATGGGAGATTTGCATCATGGATGTGCAGCAACTGTTTAATGCCATTGTGTCAATATGGACCAAAAACTGGGAAGAATGTTATGCTACCGAAAAAAACAAACTCGTATCTTTCTAAATCCTTTTTTTCACCTTCATCACGGAAAGAGACCACTTCCATTGTTCCATTACAACTCAAATGCTTCATCAAAGAAAAAAAATGAACACTTAGCAACACTGGCATGACCTTTCATTGAAAGGAGACACAACCATGATCCTAACCATGCTATCAAAATGCCCCACACAGCATTCCCTCACTGTAGGGCTTAAGGGTTTCCTTTGATTTTAATTTGTCCCCATGTGCAAGAGAAAGCACTTCATTGCGAAGAAGAGAGGCAGACTCTGCTTTGTAGTAACATATCGTTCTTAAATGCTTTAGAAATACAGGCACATATACTCTCAGTGTTATACTGAAGTTGGAAGATATTGTGATATTAAGGTATTATGTTGAAGAAAAAAAACCAACCCTACCATTATATATGATTTTCATATAATTTCTATCTCCTGGCTATTTGGGAGTATTTGGGCAGCTCTTATACAAGTACTTTAATCCGTTTGTCCTTCATCGTACCTTCCATCATTTCACCTGCGCCTTTTGGATACGTATAGAGGACTTTCCTTGGTGGGATGAGTTCGGAAGCACTGAACCCGGAGCCAGTCACGGAGCTGCCGCTTACTCCTCCCGCAGAAGAGGACGAAGAAGACGCGGCCATTGCCTCGATAAACTTTAAACAACACACACACACACACACACAACAACAACGACTGTTGTTACAATTACTTTAATATGTCACATACAGATAAAGTAAGGTGGTTAGCGTCCTAGTAATCACAAAGGCTTTTAAACATCCAAACCAGCTGGTAGAGGTTAGCTTGGAAGGACTGTTTTACTGGTTTTCATGATACACCATAGCTAGCAATAAAGCTAACTATTCTGCTTATACTAATGTAGATGATAACCACCCCGCAGAAATATTTACAAATGTAATATGACAAGAAGTCTCCATTTTTATTTAAAAGTATAACTTACCGTCGATGTCACAGCAAATATAACAACCTAAAATCCAGCAAGTTTTTGTTGTTTTTCAGACGTATACCAGTAGTTTACGACAGAGACCGCGTTTTACTTTCGTCACGACAGCGGTTGTTGCTATAGCAGATTTTACAATCATCGGGATGGCTCGCCTCAATAGTCTGTCGCTAAAAGGTCGTTCAATGACTTCTGTAGATCTGCTAACACATTTTTCGACACATTTAAAACGTCACTAACCAGGACATTTCCAACTAGCTAGCTAAATAAGTTTTGAAAGACAGACTTTGCTATTTTATACAATTTTCGCTTAGCTGACTCGCTAGTATATTATAGATAATATAATATTAAGTGTTTCTGACGTTGCCAAAAGTCACCTCAGCATCGCCTGAACAGTCGTTTCTGTTGTCAGATTTGCAGAGGTTTGCTAACACTAGCTAGTTTACCAGAATGGATGTCTTACGTCCACCTCTTATAAATATAAATGGAAGAGTATACCGCAGGAATATAATTACGGAAGACCACTATGAGGAAGAGGAAGAGTTTTCTTACACGGGACCACCAGGTAAGTCGAGAACTATCCGCTAATAGGTGAAGTACACGTTTGTAAGAAGCTCCAGATAATGCTGTCAGATTTGAGCACAGTTTCTTTAAAAAAAAAAAAAAAAAAGTGAGTATATTTCTCTGTTTCTAGATGGCGAAGAGCTTGAAGAAGATGAAACCTGTGATACCCACTTAATTGAACAGAGTGATAAAGGATATCGCTGTGCCATCGATGTCCCAAGTGTTCTTTACAAGTATGTCATCAACAGATCAACAGTAGACACATGTTTTGGTTGTGCTTAACCTCTCACTTTTTGAAAATAATACAAGGTTCTGTTTGTAGACATAACGTTTGTCTGTGTTTCTGTTTTTTTGTGTGTGTGTGTGTGTGTTCTGTAGATACATCATTGGGAAAAAAGGAGAAACACGTAAACGTTTGGAATTTGACACAAAGACATCTATTAACATCCCAAAACAAGGAGTGGAAGGACAGATTGGTGGGGACTAAGAGCAAATATCACTTAAAAACTGAACAGAGAGCAAAAGATTTTTCATTTCACCCTCTCTCTCAATGTCCAACAGTCATTACAGGTTCCACCAAAGCTGCAGTTTCATCTGCTGTCACACGGGTCGAGGTCCTTGTTGAGAGTTTCCGGAGGAAGCAGCCCTTCACACATTTTTTGTCATTACCTTTAAACGACTCAAAAATCCAAGAGGGATTCCTGAGATTTAAAAACGAGGTTTTGAAGCAGTGTTCACAGGTATCTTTTGTAAAAAGGAACCAAAATATGACTGGTAACAGTGAGAGGCAGTTATGACAATGTATTGTTTAAGGAGAGCATTTTACATCATTAACAGCTCCCCTGTTGTGTAGGATCATGGAGTAGAGGAAAGCATCTTTCAGAACCCTGCAAAGCTCCACTTGACCATTGGCACCTTGGCTTTGTTAAATGAGATGGAAGTGAGAAAAGCATGTGAACATCTCCAAGAGTGTCAAAACTTCATCAGGTAAGGCCCGAACAAGGTTATTACATTATACAAAGCACTTAATGATTTTGGTGTATGATTACAAATAAAATCGCACTTTGAAAGAGAATGAAATGTTAAACATAAGAAATCTAAAAATAAGTAAACAAAATAAGAGCAGTAAAAAAAAATGTAAATGTAAAACAAAATGACTTAAAAATACTAACATCATAAAATGAAAACAAAATTATAAATATACAACATAAAAATGATACAAAATCAATAAAGTAAAATAATCCCAATAAATGTAAATAAGTAATGTTTAACTTTCCAAATGAAAATCCAGGGTTAAGACGTACACTACATTTAAAGATTTCTACACTTCCAGCTGCTATTTCAACCTTTCAGAGCATAAAAGTTAAAGCTGCCTCTCTTAAATCTTTAGCAGTGCACTTAGGATTGACTAGCAGAATCCTGCGAGAGGACCTGTTAGTTCATATAGGTTCGTATTTTCAAAACTTATGAGGTGCTTTAAAACGAGGAAAAGAATTTTAAAAATCATCTATACGTGTGAGTCTTGTTAGTTGGTAAAAATGTTTTTGTTCATTGTGTATGCTTATACATCAGTTATTAGGTACAGCTTTCAAGCACCTTTTAAACACTTTTTTTTTGCTTTCAGAGTGGGCTCTGAAAGCAAAAAAGTAAGCTTGATTCAACAAAGTGTTGACAACATTACCCGGATTGTGGTCCAGATTTTGAAACCATAGTGTCGCACAGTTGCTGCAGATTTGTCAGCTGCACATTTATAAGAATCCATCATTCTACCCAAAAGAGTTTTATTGGATTGGATTCTACTGACTTTGGGGGCCATTAGAGTACAGTGAACTCAACATCATGAAACCAGTTTGAGATGATCAAGCTTTGTGACGTGGTTCATTATCCTGCTGGAAACAGTCAGCAGAAGATGAGTACAGTGTCTTAATGAAGGAATGGACATGATCAGTAACAATTCTCAGATAGGCCGTGGGATTTAAACAATGCTCAGCTGGTACCAATGGACCCAAACCTACCAAGAAAACAGTAGCCAAACCACTAGACCATCACCAGCCATTGAATATAAAGCAGAATTGATCCATGCTGGACTCTTCATACCAGGCAATATTTTTAACATTTTGTTGAGCCCATGCGACTTGTGGCCTCAATTTCTTGTTCTTAGCTGACAGGAGTGGCACCCAGTGTGGTCTTCTGCAGCTGTTGTGCATTCAGACATGCTCTTTTGCTTTGCTTGGTTGTAACGAGTGGTTATCCAAGTTCTGTTTCCTTGCTGTAGCTTGTAGCAATCTGGACATTCTCCTCTGACCTCTGGCATTGACAGGAAATCTTTATCTAAGTGCAGTGAGTTATGAACGCAGTGTGTGGACTGCATTGTTGCATCATTGTTTACCCTTTGACCAAGTATCTCCAGCCTTCTTTCTTTATAGGAGAACCTGTGTCATTGAAAAAAATGTTAGTACCTTAATTATCTTGTGTGATAAGCTAGCTGTTTACATACCCAGACATTTTCACTGTAAAATTAATTTTAAAACATACAGTTTGTGTTGCACCACAATGATTTTCTTTGTCTGGTTTTTCATCAGAGACATCACTGAAGGAAAACCTCTCCCACTGGAGGTGACAGGCATAGAGTACATGAATGATGACCCAGCAATGGTGGATGTTTTGTATGCTAAGGTCAATGTTCGAGATGGATCTGACAAGTTAGTACATCAGTGAATGGTTAAATAGCAACATTACACAAATCCAACATTTTACTGTTTTAACTTTATATTTTTCATCTCTGTTCTGTTTTAATGGCACCACATTATAGGTTGCAGGTGATTGCAGACAGAGTGGTAGAGCATTTTGTCTCTGCAGGGTTGATGATCCGAGAGTGGGACAGAGTGAAGCTACATGGCACTGTGATGAACACTCTGTTCAGAAAAGACTCCAGAGGTAAAGACATAAACACACACATGCCAGCCTAACTCGCACGAAGGCACAGAAGAGAAGTTATTGAACTGCTGAGATAGTATTGATTGCTGCTGCCCAGTGCATATTTGCCAATTTCCCCTCATTATCTTTTCGCTTGGACTGTAGCTGCAGTGACGACAAAGCTGAGTCTTGACCAATTCTGACAACAAATTTGTGCAGAGAGAGAGGGAGGGAGACGGTTCTCTGTTTGGCCACATTTCTGTTTACGTGCACTGAGCTGCATGTTTTCCAAGTCCTCTGACAAAAGCTTCATTCATTTTGGACATGGATCAAGTCCAGGAGCAGTTCTCAAATTTGTACTGGGCTTACCAGCAACACAACACAGAGACTGTGCCACTGCTGACCATGTTTACCACCTTGTGGATAAGCCCTATTAAAATTCAGTTTTTTTCCCCCATGTTCTTATTCCCTATTTCACAAACTAATTTTACTAACTAAATGTCCTTGATTGCTAGTACTGTTGTAATGCTACTGACAGGTTCAAGTAAACATGTTAGTTTATCACTGAGATAACGTATCTGTATCTGTGTTCTGTGCTTCATTGATCAGCTCGTTCTTTACACTCTTGTGTTTTTACAGTGGAAGATACGGGTACAGCGGGACGACAAACTGTCAATGAAAGAGAGGCTTTTGACGCCATAAACATACTAAAGGTTAGCTGAAATTTACTACTGTTGGATTACGACACATACTCACTTCTGTTAATAACAATATGATAGGCAACAGCAATGGACGGCATGGAGGCGCAGTGGTTAGTACTAGTGGTGAGTCTCCTTGTCTCCTGGGGCTTCCTTGTGGCACTTGCATGTTATCCTTGTTCCATTTCCCAGGTTCTTTGGCTTCCTCCCACAGTCCAGATTGTTTTGGGTGGTCAAAAAGCCTAGAAAAGTGCTATGTAGAATTTCCCTCGGGATAAATAAAGTTTTTTTCTAATCTAATCTAATCTAAATGCCAGTTCATTCAAAAATAATTTTTTACCATAATAGCATTTAATGCATAGTTTTAATGACAAAAAAATATGTGAAAATACAGTGTTAGAATTTTGTGAATGGGAAAATTTATTTTAAAAAAACTCTAAAAAGCATAAATAAATAAATACAAATACATGTTAATTGCTTAAATGTTCAGGAGCTTGCACCATATTACACCATCCAATCGATGCAACACTGTTTTTGTTTAAAGTATATTTTATATAGATTTTCCAGCTGTGGTTGACTTGTCCACAGCTTGTTCCATAAGATCTTGTCAGTTATTTGCTTCTTTTGGTCTTTAGGTGAAACGGCAAAAAAACAAACAAACATGAAAATGGAAAGTATTGTATTGATTTTTGGCGCTGATTTACATTGATCTACTTTAGGAAAATGCATTTTCATTTCAGCCGGGACAAATCGATTATATTCTCACATTAGTTTTGATACGAACTATGTAATTTAATGTTAAACCACCTGATCAGCTTCACGGCAGTCCATGCTCAAATTGTGTTTAGCTATAATTTATCTCCAGTTGGGAAACACTGATACACTCTTGATTATGAAGTTGTGCTGGAAGTGAGCAGTGTTCAGTTTTGCCACCCTGAAACTGAACCAATAATAAAAATTTCCTCATGTGCTTCTCCTAGTCAAAATTGTTTTTTCCCCCTATTTTTTTGTGTCACAGGTGTAGACCTTTTATATTAAAAGAGGAATGAGCCTCAGATCTGAAAAGTCAGGCCAACCTCGACTACAGGCTGCAGACTGCAGGCTTTCTAAATGTCTTTCAAAGTTTTTCTTTGGACATTGGCTACATAGGAATGCTTTTTTGTTTGTTAAGCTACTTAACAAACAAAAAAGCAGCTACTTATGATTCAAGCATAAAAGAGGTTTGATCCTGTGTTGCCTACACATAACAACCAATATTAAATTGTGTCTTTAAGCACTTTGTTAGAAATAGCCTGTCATAAAAACATAACATTTGTTCCAATTTCTTTAATTGAATCTATGAACAAATGTAAAAATAACAGTTTGACAGGCATAAAATTATATTTTGTACCAACAAGGTGATTTCCAAGGTGGTATAGCCAAAAACCTAGCATATCTCTGTCTGGTAAGCAGTGTGTCTTTAAAAAAAAAAAAATAAATTAAGAAAACTGTCAAAGTGAACAAAACAAGACGTGACAGGCCTAAAAAAACGTCTACAGCAGATGCACACTACATGAAAGTGACACATTTAAAAAAAAAAAAAAAAGAAAAGAAAACTTGCAAAAATTCTAAATTTGAGGCTTCAAAGTGAGCCCACAAATTAATGGTCGTTGTCTACATCCATCATTTATATACAGTCTGTGCTGACTGTATATAAAGTCAGCACAGACTGTAACTACTGAAAACCTGTTATTTTGGCAGAAATATTAGGGAACACCACTTAAGAATGTACATTATCAGCAGTTGTTATTTTCGGTGAACAATAACGCACCAGTATAGCTCAAAGAGCACACTCTTGACTGATTGTTTGTGTTGTTTAAAAAAACAACAAAAAAAAACACTTGTCAGAGTCAGGTTGCAAAACTCTTCCTGGTGGAGTTTTGACAACTGAAATGCGACACTGGAGATGAAAAGCTCTGACATTCACCTTCCCCTCCTCTGCAGAGAAGTGCAGAGGAGGTCTTTGTTTGAATAACAACAGTGTTGTTGCAGTTTTCTTTTTCTTCTGTGAAAGTGACACAAAGGTGGCAGCCAAACACTATCAAATAAATATGATAATGCCATGTTTGTGACAGCTTACCTTGTTTTCACAATAGAGTTTGACAAGCAGTTTTTAACTGTTTTTAACAGTGTTGATTGTTTGAAGTAAACACAAGTGAGCCTGCTTTGTTGTAACACACAGATATCTGAAATAGTCTTGACAATATTTTTTACAAGTTTATGAATTTACTGTTTTTCATTACAGAAATTTGGTGCTTATTGTTTTGGAGAGTTTGAGCTGAATACTGTCCAGCTGTCCCAGAGATATTCAACAGACTGCACTGGATACTACAGCTCTGCAGGGAGCATCAGCTTCTCTTGAGCTCATGCAAGACTGAGCATATACTGAGGTGGGAAATTAATGACATTCACCGCTTTGAGAGCACTGCAGCAGTCTTGACAGTTCTGTCCAGTAGGTGGCAGCATAGATCGAGTCATTTGGCTGCTAGTGGTGGAGAATGGGTCATAGTATCCCTTTAATAGAGAAGAATAAACTATATCAGATGTACTTTTTTAACCACAATACTCAAATGAAACAGAAAATCTAGCAAAAAGCAATTTTTTTTAGATACTTGTTTTATTTAGTGTATAGTTTCCTTCCACATTTTTTCCCTCTTGGTGTATTATCTTAGATAAGATGATACATTAAAACTTTTGATAATTTGTATTTTTCTGAGGACTAAAAAGCTAATAAAAATGCATAAAATTGTAATAACTTCTACATTTACATAAAATGAAACAAAAAGTTGCAAGAAGAAGAAAATGTTATAATCCTGCCCATTGTAAAAATGAATAGTTTACACAAATTAATAGGTAATTTGCAGCTACATCAGCTGTTTCTGAAATGGCCAAAGTAACTACCACAGTAAACCCATTATTGTAAGATTACCTCAAACAGGAACACATATAGAAGCTGTTCGGAAAAACATAATAGGACCTTATATAATTATGTTCACCGGCCACCGACCAGTTTGGTACATCTGTTCAACTGCTCGTTAACACAAATGTTTAATCAACCAATCACATGGCAGCATCTCATTATTTAGGCATGTAGATATGGTCAAACTACAGCATCAGATGGGGTTGGGGGGTATTCTCTTGCTAAACTTTGGACCCCTTGCTAACTAAGCCATGATGCTGATAGCATCATGGCTGCTGTCAGCAGGAATAGTGAATCTATGTAGAGCCAATGACATACCCTATGCAAGTGGCCAATGCTGTTGCCAACATTTCTAGCTGTATTAGCTTTGTCAACGGGGATGTGTAGTTATATTCCTAGGGAGGTGTATGTCAGGTTACAGCGTAGGGTCTGAGAAGGTTTATTGTTACAAAATACCCGTGGTGTTGATTTTACACAGAAATATAAATACCAAATTGTGCCATGCCACAAAACTCAAAACATCTCAGTGGTTTCTTAAACATGACAGTGAGCTCACTGTTCTCAAACAGCCTCCACAGTCACCAGATCTCTAATACAGGACCTCTGGAATGTGAATATTGGCATCATGGATATGCACTCCAACACCTGTCTGATGCTGTCATGTCAATGAGGACCGTAATCTTTGAGGAATATTTCCAGCACCTTGTTGAACCTCTGCCCTGCAGAATTAAGGCTGTTCTGCAGGAAATCTGAGGAGGTCCAATGCAATACTAAGTGTACCTAACACCGTGGCTGTACACAAGTGAAAATTATCTTTCCAAAGTGATTTAAATTTCCAGGTGCTGGTTAAAGAACGGGTGATTTATCATATGCCCTCCCACCTTGTTAAAATTGTGCTACTGGCATCGAATTCGGTTTGATCTAAATATTTGGCTTAAGCGATTTACATCTTGTTCATGTTTACATTTTACACAGCATCCAAATAGTTTGCAGTCCTGATAGATTTAAAAAGAAATCTTGGGCCAAACTGGCTTCCATAGCTGTCCAAACACTGGTTGGATTTCACGCTGCTCTAATCTCTTGCTTGCACTACTGTAGGTCATAACCACAATTTACATATTTCCTTTCATCCTTTCATCTCACTGCCTCATGAAAGTGTGAATGCATCATTGATATGATCTTTAAGACCTTTTTTTCCCCTCCAGCCTTTTTTCCTTTTACTTTAAATCTGTGCCTTTCCCACATGAACCTTGTCCTCACTCTCGACTGTCAACAGTGTCAGTGAATACAGACGTTGGACACTTGATTTTGCCGGCACAGCTTTTTTCTTTTAGCTTTCCCCTCAGCTGGCAATGCTCTCTGTTTGGCATGCAGGAGGGTGATTTCCAGGCAGCCAAAAGTTACACTGATAAAAACCAAGGGTTCTTTTTGTTTGTCAGCTTTGCAACCCTGTCTTATCCACCCTCTCATCCCAGCAGGGGAATGATTTTTTTTTCCTCTTTTTTCTTGAAGCTACTTGCACAGATACCCATGCAGATTTTGTTATTGGATATAGACTAGCCAGCTGAGCTGTCCATACCCTGACTATTTTATTGTGTTGGAGTACAGTCTTTTTCGACCTAGGACCTGGGACCTAATTAATCATGCCCAGAACTCTTGACAGCATGCTTTTTAGTGGGTCAGAATTGCATCCAACATAACAACAGCAGATAACAGAATTCTGAGAGTTGCCAATACTATTGCTCCTAAGCACAAAAAGAAAGCATCACAAGGCAATTGAAATTTGATTGAATTCACTGAGACTGTGCCTCTGTTTTTCTTTTGGCAGGGACATGATTGAGGATGTTTTGCACAGATGTCCGCATTAATGATTGTACTGAAAACACATGAGGAAACATACGTCATCTGTAGACTCTGAAGACAGATACAATTTGTCCTGAGACTTAATATAACGCATTCAGACTGGCTGTTTATTTAAATGGCCATATGTCTTCTTAGTTGCATAGATCGGGAGCATATTGGATTATGGCTGCAATGAAGGAATAATTTCTCACTATCAGACATTCATATTGTCTTGATAAATTGGTTAATTATCTATGAAATGTCAGGAAATTTGGAAACATGGGTAACATTTAGGTTGCCAGATTTAACATTGATAAGTGGGAAACAAACATTTAGTAAATGGTTTTTGAAACTGTAATTTAGTTTTAATTAAGTTAAAAGCTTCGCGTTTAATATTTAATACATTTTCAATCTGGTTTCAGCTATAAATGTGTCCAAGTAAGAATTTGCTCACAAAAATATTGATAGATTATTACATTGTATAGATTATTTAGGAAATGTTCTTTATGTCTGTTATTTATATATAAAGGGCATAACATTAAAAAGTTGCTGAAAACATAATTACTGTAGTCTGTCTTTAAATCACTTGATTTCTGTAAGGCTTAAGTCCCAAAAGGCCTGGAAGACTGGTCAGTAGATCCCCTGCAACCGTCACTCTCTAGGGAAAATATATATATTGACCAAGTGGTGGTTGGAGGCAGTTGCTTGTTAAAACTGGTTACAAAGAGAGCGCTTGTAATAACATTATATTGCTGTGGTTGTCTGTAGTTTGCATGGAAGGAAAACTCCATGCAAACAGTAGTTCAGCCTGCGATAGGGACCAAATCTCCAACCACTCGCAGTCAGTCAGTTGCTCTCTTCAAAGAACCTTTGGTACATCAGGATGGTAATAAAACAGCAATAACACAGTTTGTAATTGAATGTTGCATGTTTTTGATAATACGAAGATTAAAATGGATAAATCAGCAACAATAGCAAATCTGTTACATTTTGTTGCAAAGCTGTTGTCTACATACACAGACATACACATTACACAGAAATACCTGAAACAATTGTTTCCTGACTGGACACAGTTATACAAAGATATACATTGTTAATAAAAAATAAAAAAAAAACAGACTTCATTGGACATGGCATTTGTGCCAACTTGCCTAGTAATGCCCCATGAGGTCCTAAACAACAAAGGAAAAACTTTCAGTTTTTTGACTATGAAACCACATCTCATATTTGCTACACCATGACACCCTATTGTCACAAAGTAAGGAATTTTACATGCTTCATGTGTGAGTGGTCAGAATGTCATGGCTTATCTGTGAACATAGTTAAATGTGGCGTTGCGTGTCTGTGTGGGTGAGCTTGCTTACGCACTGCTCGACATACATAGTTTTTTTCTGTCTCTGCCACATCCCTCTACCTAATTAGTCATCTCCGCAGTCCCTGCAGTGAGAACGTCCAACTAGACCCTTAAGATTTCAAAACTAGCATGAGCCAATTTAAATAAGACTGATAAATGAGACCCCTGCGTCTGTTGGCGTTACCAGCGACCTCTTTCCCTTTGTGGATCTGCGTCTATTTCTAACGATCCAAAGAGACAGAGGAGTTGGGATTTTAATTAAAACGTTACACATTTTAGCTGTTTATGCAGTCATGTGTGCATGTGCTTGTTTACGTGCACTGATAAGCAGTTAGAAGGGCGGTAAACGACACCCACTGAAAACGTGCCTTTGCAGTATAAAACGAGCTGATAAAACCTGATTTTCCAGCCCATTTGCTTTTGTGATTTTTTTTTCTTCTATTTTTATAAGGATTGAAAGCAAAAGCAATCATTTAGCTGAGCCTGCAACACTTTTAAAACTTGCACTGAACTGTTCAGTAATAAGAATTCATATCACATTTGGTAACTGAAGTCTTGTTATCTTGACCAACTATTGTGCCCCCCTCCCCCACCAACCCGATTTGCATAGTTAATTTCATGGCAGTGTTCAAAGTAGCCTTTTTAAATGCAAAAGCCAGTTTTTAAATGGGTTTTACATGATCAGTGTCATCTTTTTTCTTTTTTTTTCTTCTTCTTTTTAGTACATTTTGGATTTTGATATTCAGAGCCACACTTTGGAATTTTTCATAGGGTAATTGCAAATTAAGCTTTCTTTCGATATGGAAAGCGTTAACGTCTGGTGGAGAAAAAAAATAGATTTTAGCTGACAGACATGACCTTTAATACACTAGATATGTTTGATTTGCATGCTTGGAGTAACTAATGACATGCATCAAATCAATTAAGTGCCTAATTACTTTTTAAGGTCACTATAAGGTTCGCTCAGTGTACACTCGGACTGATACAAAGAATATTTTAAATCAAAGATGACATGTCAAAAGGTAGTTTTAGCCTTTTTATGGCATGTATTCCTTTAACACACTTAAATACAATTGTAATAACTTATTCACTCGTGTTCATGGGAAGTTGAAGGATGCTCTATAAGCAATCCTGCTAGACAAAACTTTTGAAATGTTGAAACTAGATGTCATTAAGGGTGAAATATGATGGTGTGCCCTTTTTAAACTCTCTTATGTTTGACTCTCCAGTCGTGTGTCACCACCGACTGAATTTCACACTGATCACTCTGTCACTAATAGACATAAACGGGGCCTTGATGGAGAGCCAAGGCTAGAGTATTTGAAATGTCTAATATGTGTCTCTAGCGAGAAGGCAGGTGATCCCTGCACCAGCTCTTTATCATTCAGAGTGCTGCGTCTGGAGGCTGCGTGCAGCTGTCCACGTCTGTTTACTGCTGGAGGCATTCACACAGGGAGGAAAGGCACGAAGCCTAAAGTGTTTGAACAGTAAGAAGTCATTCAGAGCTGCTGTTTACTATATGTACACTTAACACAATAAGATTTTAAAATGGGACTGTGGGAGATTATCATCACCAGTTACGTTCTGTTACTTTAAAAAATAAAAGAAAATGCTGTAAGCTATGAAATGTCAGTAATTGTTGAACATGTTGCATATAAGGACCCAAATTGCATCTCAAAATCTAGATATGTTCCATTTACAGTAATATGAAAGAAACATTCATTAAATCCTCACATTTAAGAAGCAGTAGCTATTGAACATTTTGACATTTTTGTGTAATAAACCACTTAAATGATAAAATGTTTGGTGATGGACTAAATCCACCAGTTGTTTGACAGATGTGTGTGTATATATAATCAGCACACATGGTTGAGACGACCTGTTGAAGTTCAAACCGAGCATTAGAATGGGGAAAAGGGTGATTTTAAGTTACTTTTCAGAAACTGCTGATCCGCTAGGATTCCCCTACACAACCATCTCTAGTGTTCACAAAAGATACTTTATCGTTTTTCAAACTATCTAGCAAGCAGCAGTTCTCTGGGCAAAAATATCTTGTTGATGCCAGGGGTCAGAGGAGAATGACCTTACTGCTTCAAGCTGCTAGGAAGGAAACAGTAACTCAAATAACACTTGTTACAACCAAGCTATAGAGATGAATATCTCAGAATACACAACACCCCAATCCTTGAAGCAGGTGGGCTACACCAGCAGAAGACCTCACCGGGTGTCACTCCTGTCACATAAGAACAGGAAACGGAGGCTGCAGTTTACACAGGGTCACCAGAACGAGACACCAGAAGACTGGAAAAAATGTTGACTGATGTGATGAGTCCTGATTTCTGCTACGACGTTTGGACGGTACAGTTAAGATGCTAAGTTAAAAGCATGAATTCATCCTACCTTCTATCAAAGGTTCAGGGAGGAGGTGGTGGTGTAATTGTGTGCCAGGTATTTTCTTGGTACACTTTGGGCCTTTTATCTACCTCTTGTCTACTTCCAGCAGGATAACACACCATTCTACAAAGCTCAAAATTATCTCAATGTTTCTTGAATATAATAACTTTTCTGTGCACAAATGGCCTCTACAGTTACCTGATCTCTATCTAATAGAGCATCTTTTGAATGTGTAATGCTGTTATGTCAACATGAACCAAAATCTCCAAGGAATGTTTTGAGCCACTTGTTGAAGCTATGCCACAAAGAATTAAGGCAGTTGTGAAGACAAAAGGGTCAAGTATTAGAAGTGGGTTGACCGGTGACTGGAGAAATCTTTCCTTGTGACCTTCTTCTTTTAAGGTGTGCAGCCCAGTGTTTCATGGTCTATTTTGAATACATCTTTTTGAATGAATATATCTGCATATTAGGCCAGGAAGCAACACTGAAAGCAATAAGAGTCAAACAAAACTGTAAGGCGGTGTTTCATAAAACCAAAAATGAGCTCAAGGTTGCTAAAGTGTCCCACTGAGCACTGCAGAGGTGGGCGCTTGCTGTTATTGTTTCACTAGTGCTGCTTTACAGAACAAAATAAAGTGATAACACAGACACAGATGATGGTCAGCGCTCTTATTCTTAAGGATGCTTTTATAAGACTTATAAATGTTGTGTTATCTATTTATCATGCAATGTGAAATCCCTGCATCACTTGACACTCAATGGTTTTTTTTTACTGTTAGTATATAAAAGTGCAGCTGATTTGTCATTTAGAATAGCCGGTGTGAGCTTTATAATACTGAGTAAACATGAAACCCTGTACTGACACAGAGCATGTCACAGTTCGGATCTTCTGTTTATTGTGCACGTTTAATTGAAAAAGGTGCTGCGCTCTCGTCCACCTCTGCAGCAGCTCCCTGCAATGCAAAACAGCAGTTTCAGTACTTGCCAGGAAAAGGCAAACTGCTGTCAGACTGCTCTCAACTAACTTTGCACTTTAATAGCTGAGTGACCCAGTTTGAATCCTATTGAATTAAATCTATACACATTTATAGCAGCTCTACTTACAGCTGTAAGTCACTAAGGATTACTTATTAAAATTTCTCCCCGTGCGGTTTATTCTCTCAAAATATCTTCTTTTGATGGGATTTCCTGTCCATGATCCTGTTTACAGGCTATTTGGGGGTTGTTTTTTTCCTTCACCTTGTCCATGGGTACCTACAACTGGACGTACACACTTCACACACACACAAATCAAAAACCTCAGAGGGGACCTTTGTAAGAAAACAAGTACTTTGTTACTTTATCAATATTTCATGCCTTAATGCCCTTTACTGTAATGTTAGGGTCCCTTTTTATTTTTATTTTCTGTACATTTGTATTACATAATTGCATATGGGCATGGAGTAAGTGACTTAGAAAGTCACTTTGTCTCCGAACTTTGAACTGATGGGTGGTTCAAGACAAAAGTCTTGAACCACCCATCATTTCTTTATATTTTGCTTCCATGGAGAGCTGTCTTGTATTTTTTTTTTTTAAGTGGTCTTGGGCAATGGTTCTCCAGGATCTCAGAAGGTCTTTCAAAGTTTTTCTTTGGACATTGGCTCCTTTTTTAAGCAACTTAACACTGACCTATGAATCACTCAAGGATAAAAGAGCAATTTATTCAAGGGATGAACCTGTGTTGTCCACACATAACAGAGAACTTGGCAACAATTATACATAATTTCTTTAATTTAATCTACAAAAACGCTAAAGGTAACACAGTTTGACAGTCAGACAGATTTTACACCAACAAGGTGACTCCGAAAGTGCTATTAACCTGGCATATCTCAGCGTGATGTGCAGTCAGTCCTTACTTAAGCAATTTGAGGAAACTGGACAAGTGAAGGGCAGAAAAGAAGTGGCAGATCTGAATAACAATCTATAGCTGATGAACAGTATCCAAATCTGACTCTGTTTGCCAAAGTCTCATCGGAAATGGTCTCCAGCGAAAGTGGCTGTCAAGGAGCCATTGTGTCGCCAGTGGCAACAGGTCTTGTGAAGTGACACATCCATATTTAAAATATTTTGCTTCGAACCGACTGTGTCTACAGCCATGTGTGTTAATCCCAAACACACTGCCAGTGCAGCAAAAGCATACCTCGATAGAATATTATCTATCATGGCCTTCATAGAGCTCGGACCTTAACATTGTTGAAGCAATGTGGGTTCATCTTAACAGAGAACCGAACAAAAGGCAGCCAGCATTCAAAGAGGAGCTCTGAATGTCCTTTAAGAAGCCCGGAGAACTATTCCTGGACTCTTTTTAAAGAAATGACAAGAAAGCTCGACTAAGACAGTTCAGGCTGTGTTGCTGAATAAGTTGGTCATACCACATATTGAGTTTCAAGCCTGTTCGATTTGTACAAACTCTGTTGTCGCCTTTATATAGTGTGTTTCCATGTATGCTTGGACACATTTGAAATTGTCAATGCTCCTGTTACCCATTTTCTTAGCAAAATAAAAAAGACTCGAAAGGTGGCTCAAGACTTGTGTGCAGTACTACCTGTCTAAAATTTCACCTTTTTCAAAACCATCTGAGAATTTATAAGCAAGTAATGAATGAAAATCAGGAGACTCGTTTTTAGATGAACATAATGGTCATTAGTTGCAGCCCTGGGGGTGCTTTAACAAAAAAATTCATCACTGATTATGTTTTGCAGGTCTTCGATGAATATGACAGCAGAATGGGAAATGTTAAGAAATGCTCACTGATGAAGAAGTTCTTTGCTGACAGCTGGACATGGACACGACGTTACAGCATCTTTCCAGAATCTTATGTTGAACTCAGTTGGAAAATTGGGATTTGAGTTGTTTTCTCGTGCTGTATATTCTGATTTGATTTGTCAGGAATAAACAAATCTGTGATGCATCCACCCATTGCCTTCTGAAATTAATTATTGTGTACCAGAAATTCCCAAAGTGATCTTTGTGGAGCTGTTACATCACTCACAACCAATGTACAGCTGTGATAAGGTGCAAAGCTCCTGTTGAGCTTCATGAGCTGTTTATGAGACAGAAAAGAGACGTGTTGTTTACATTTGTAGATGGGAAATATTAACAGATGAGGAAGCCTTCAAGTTTTTTGCTGCATGGAGTCTTGCCTGATATTCAAATGAAGCTTCTCGTCCCTCTGCTCCTTTTGTGTAAACTGATTATGCTTGGTGAAGGATAGATATGGTTTATCTGCCTAGAGAGGAGCAGGAGGAACCGATGCCATCAGCTAATCCCTTTACAATTAAAGGCACTCTTCCACAGCGTGACTCTTGATATGTAGAAGAAGATGTTAAACAAGTTGCATGGAGCTGCTTTTATGTTTAAGATGCAAGAGGCTTCACATCGTGCTTTTTGATATGTGTGTTATACAAGTTTTCGATAAATTAATGTGAATATTGCCATGTGAGGCACATTAAAAAGCATTGTAGTCTGTTTTATTGTGATCTATGTTCTGTGAGAGGCTGTAATAGCAGTGATTCGGTCATGTGTGCTGCACGCTGATGGCTTTAAATAACATAAAAGGGTTTATATATATTCAACATATAAGGGATCCTAGGAGGGTAAAAAAACAAAAAAAAATGTGCACATTGTCTTCTTGATTGGTATATTTATTTTAAAATGCCTCTTGTCGTCAAAAAATTACTATAAAACATCCATAGCAATAAATATTTCTTGGCCAGGGTGTAAGAGCATGACATATTGAGTTAGCTAACATGATAATCTGAGGTGTTTCTTCACATCTGAGTAAGAAATGTCTCTTTAAGTATTTGATTATCAGAGGAGTAAAAACACTCGGTCCCTGTGTTGATGCTCGTACACAGAAGAGCAGCACTCTTAAGAACTGCCTGCAATTAAAATAAATAAAATAAGGCTCTTTGGAGTCTTCTCCCTAAATCCTGTTATCTGAAGCAATGAACAGCTCTCATCAGCGTGTTTCCTATTTGCTTTTTTCCTTTTGTTCACATTGAAGATTCCCATAGGGGACTTCCTTTGCAAGGATCCAAAGAGATGCTTCCAAATAACCTCTTAAATTAAAAAGATAATCTTTAAAAGCTAATGGTGCAAAGCAGAATAGAGTCTTTAAATAATTCTAGGTGACCCAGATCAGCTGTGTAACCATTAATCTGCAGCACATTCATCCAGACGTGAGTAATGACGACCTCTTGATTAATACATCATGTCCACCACCTTGTATTCCTGATGTGCACAGCAGGCTGGCACTGTGGGGCATTTCTCCTGTTGCCCTTGCATCGCAGTTTGCGAGCTCTGCACAGTCAGGAAAGCCTGCGACTGCCACATCAACTATTTTGATGGCAATGTCAGAGTTAGTTAGGCCTGGTAAGCAGCATCCCAGAAATGTGATCCTGCCCGCTGGCTACTCAGCCACGGACAATATTGGTAATCTTAAACATAAATGAATCTGAGCAGAGGGCTGGATTAGGTTTATCTTCGTGGGGATGGAATACACAGCAGAGGGAGCAAAGGAGGAGAGGGCATGCAGAGTTTAGGCAGCAGCAGGAATAACGTGGATAGACTTAAGATGATGTGCAGCTACAGCAGAACTCGAGGTCATAAAGAGAGGGGGATAAAAGCCGCAACACAACACATTTAAACCTGTTTCGTTCCACGGTCCATCTTTACAACATCATTTGGCGCAGGCAGTCAAACCAATGAAAGTCTCAGCATTTTGACATCAGAAAGGCTGATTTATAATTACAGATTAAACTACTGGGAAATTTAGGAATGCACAACACAAGAATGAGGCAGCTAGTGTTTCCCATGTGTTTGCTGAAGGTATAAGTATGGTTACAACAACTTCACAAAATCACTTTGGCAGCAAGAATAGTTACACAACTCAATAACAGTTGAGCATTTACTCAACACAGTTCAAAGAAATGTTGAATTTCCAGAGCACTGAATTACCAACCTGTAGTAGTATTAGTAGTAGTCTTCATTCTGTCAATTAACTGAAAAGAGAGATGCCCGGCACTGCTTACTAGCACCTTCACAAGTCAGCATTTATTAAACTTAAAAACATCACCTCAGGCTTTAGGAAAAGGGAACAATTAAGTGGTGAATCGTGAAATCTTCTGTAATCTGTAATAATAATGCACTGACACATCAAATACAATACAATAAGCATTGTTTTGATCCATTTTTATCTGATGGCAGATTTTAGAGTGAGATAATATATGATTTTGACATTGGCATCCTCTCCTGGTGTTAAATTTAAACTAAATGAAACCTCAGTTGACATGAAGCCTTTTGGGACTCTTCAGTGGACCATTGGCAGTCTGGGGCAGTCTGGGGAAGCACGTCCTGGGCACCACTTCCTTATGATATCAACTAAATTGCAGCAATTTTCCTCCCATTTCCTTTTCACTGTCTCAACCCAGCTGTATAGGCTAAATGGCATTCTTCCAGAAAACATTCATTCTCTACTTGTATGATTCATTTACAGTGTGACTGTTAGGATTTCTGAGTGTGTGTGAGTGTGTGTTTGTGTGTGGGCTGAAAAAGTAAATCAAACAACAGCAAAAAGACACTGAAATAATGATTCAAAGTGAGCACAAATAAGTGATTAGCGCAGGATCTAATCTCCCCTTTAACTCTCTCCCTCCCTCCCTCCCTCTCTCTCCCTCTCCCTCATTTCCATTCAGTCTGTTGAGGCAGCGGCAGCAGTCTCGTATGTGGCTCATTGGCTGGAGGACAGCGGCAGGAGCAGCAGTAGCAGCAGTAGCAGGAGGATACATCCCAGACCACACTGACTGAGCACCATGGTCGCTGTGAGAATCGTTGCTTGCCTGTGTCTGCTGGTGGGCGTCTCGCTCCAGGTGGACGTGAAAAGTGGGAAAGAGGCAGGAAAAGCCGGGAATTTCATGGAAGATGAGCAATGGCTGTCAACCATCTCCCAGTACAGCCGTAAGATCAAACACTGGAATCGCTTCAGAGACGTGAGTGCTGTATTTGGTGTAATTAACACAAGCATGCGTTGTCGTGTCTTTAGCTCTTCCTACACTGGGCTTTCAGAGGTGTTCCCTGTGGAGAAAGCGCAGACTGGTTTCTCAGGTGGTTTTTGCGCACAGTTAACTGTCAACCCGAAGTGCACGTACACCCAGTTTTATCATCAGTTTGTGCATAAGAAATACTTAAGAAAAAATGAAAGTATTACACAGGATGCTAGAATTTAAGCTTAGACTACAGGTCCGAATAAATGTGCGTGTGCGTGCATCGATCATGAAACCATTCAGATTCATTTCTCTCTTCTTCTTTTTCAGTTTTTTTCTCATTCGATTTTATACATTTATTGCTTTTTAATGAGGCGAAATGCCAACAATTTTATTGCGTATACCTGCGGTTAAAACTGACACTTTTCGTCTATGGACCGTCTTGCAAGTGAATGCAAGTGGATACGGTAAAACCCAAAGGAAATCTAAGACATATGGTCTCAAAAGCTATTTCCAAGCTCCTTCTGGGTAACTGTGATACTCTGAACCGTATCTCTATTCATGAATTCCCATTGATCTGCCATATTGTAAATGTAGGGCTCACAGGTAGGAGTCTTCCTGGGCTTTCAGACTGAAAAGACTCACAGCAAGGCATCTCCTGTGTTGTCAATAAAACATAAATAGAAAATATCAAATATTAAAAAAACAAGCATGGCCATTGCTCAGTAACATTCTCTAAAGCTGGAAAATAAGATTTAGATTTCCACAAATTTCAGAGAACTGTTTTGGAATTTTGTAGATTAACATATTAATCACAAACATAGGCCTAAATGCAGGGTAACATGGGTAAAGTTACAGCAACTATATATATTTTGTGAGGTCCAAGTAATCACACCTCCAGTCTGGTTGCTTGTACCAGTAATGGTACATCTTTACACATATATTTGTCGGGATAGGCCTACATTTTCAGGAAATCCTGCTGTGAAACCTTTTAACATCAACAAAAGCACCTGATAAATACAGGCTCTTCATCACAGTAGTGCAGCTTCCTGTAAATCCGATTCCTGCTTATTAATTTCCACCATTGCCAACAATACCCTGATGTGAAAAGAGATATGATAGGAACCACAAAGCAGACAGGTGTGAACCAATCCAGATCCGTATAGTGGGAGAATTTCTTTAGTCTTTTGTGCCATTAAATATTATAAAGCTCAGGATGAGACCGAAGTTTTGATGTTGGTGGGTAATGATGATGATCTCATTTTAACTGGAATGATGATGACGACGATGAAGGATACAATGCTTTCACAAATGTGTATTTTCTATGCTTGTGCGTTGCTTTTTGAAGCTGAAATAGAAAGTTGGATTCTATCTAACTTTATCCCATACCAGCATTGATTACCCATTGAGTGATTATCCATTTGAAAATATTAGTTCTTTCTTTTATCACCAAATTAAAAATCTGTAAATGTAAACGAATCGCCCACTGCGACTGGTGGTGATTAAGGACAAATGCTGACACTCATGTCAATATTGATTCTGCTTATAGGTCAGATGCTTTATTGATTCTCCTATTGAGTGCTGATCGGTTGTCTTTTGCCTGGAAAAAAGCAGTGCAACACAGACCTCGGAGAATTTAGTTTTATTAGCTCTGAGGATAGCCATAGTCTAGAAACAGTAGGAAAAAGGCACAAACGCTTGCAAAAGCTCAAATTCTATGAGTTCACGGCAATTGTTTTGCAATGCTGTAGTGTTAGAAAAACATGGCAGTATTTCTATTGGAATTAATTGATCATAGAGGGATACAGTTCCAGTGGTTTGGACTATGTGGAACCATTTGACAACTGGAACCTGGTTTCAATTTCAGTACCTGGCATTAATTACTGGTCAGAGCATATATAATCAGGGCAGACATGTTGAATGAAGGGAGGATGTGCACAACACTCAGATCACTAGCTAAAAATAACTAAATCCTGTCTCCATAAAGGCTAAGACGGTTTTGCAGCTGTTGATTGATTGATTCGGTGTTGTGGATGGTTTGAATTGCTACACTTTGTGATGTTGCTGTGAATTGTCTTGTGTTACACTCTGATGTGTTTCTAATATTAAATCCCCCCTCAGTGATATAAATAGGATGGTTGATATTAAAACATCTGCAGCCAAGAGAGGGATATGTGGGCGCTGGGGAAGACAGTTAGCTTATTAAAGGTCAGGAGGCTATGACGCTGGATGTGCCACATGGTTACAATAGTTACTGCCAAAAGACTGAACACATGGCATAAATCAGGATGCACGCGATCTCTGAAGAGGGAGTTGGTTAGCAACGCTTGGATCCAGGCATCTACCTTGACAACCGGACAGCTGTTTGATCTCACTGCTGAGAAATATCACCTCAGACAGATAGTCTTATCAGAGTCTGCCAGAGAGAGAAGCTTCAGCACCTCTGACCATGTCTGGTGACGTGCAGGAATGTGTCCGACTGGAGAGAATTGAATCGCAAATTTGTGCTTTCATGCAGATTTAAATATTATCTCCACAGGGTGTTTGGAGGGGTTCGTGTCTCCTGTTAGATTGGATCGGTGTTTGAGTGACAGATAGGGTGAACAGAACATTATGGGGTCTCTCTGTGGGCAGTTAGCAGCACGTCCAGCTACAGTGTGCAGAAAAGATTTGACATGAGAGTCTTCTTCAATCCATTTGAGTTTAGCTTGTGTTTAGTGCAGTAGCAAATGATTGGTGAATGCCTTACAGCTAAGGCTCACTCCAGTGGTTCTCAAACCATACAACAGGCCCTACTAGCGGGGAATGGACCATGAGGAGAAAAATATTGATTGAAACTGGGT
>VURO01035729.1:37852-48987 GCA_015108175.1 Pelvicachromis taeniatus
AACTCCGTTATTCCCCCCCCCCCCCCCGAAAAAATAATAAAAATAAATAAATAAATAAATAAAAATAAATAAAGACAGCGACGGATGAAATGACTGATAACTGTAATCCCAAAACAGTAGTCCATCTTCTATGTACAGTCTATAATTTGACAATCATATCCCAAATTCTGTAGCCTCTGTAAGTTGTTCCCCTGTAGCTAGAGAATGGAGATAAGATACCTTTGAATGCATATGGCTTTTCCATATTTCTCCCTGCTGCCTAACTTGTAAAACTACAGTAATTATAACTGGGTTACTAGTTATTACTAGTTAATAATACATACTGGATACCACAGATCCAGTATCCCAAAGACTACCTGTAATTGAGCTCACACGATAACCAGTTTACTGTCTATTTAAAAACATACTTACTGTGGCTGCTCACTTAGAATTGTACAATAGCTTTATACAATAGCTGTATAAAGGCTGGACAAATAAAATATAATGCATGTCCTTGCAGACAAAAATAAATGATGAGGTTGGCATTTGTCTCCGGGAAGTTCATCTGCCAGTCAACTACAATGAGATCCCTCTCTGTTTATCTGAACAAATCTTATTGTACACAGACACAGGGCACGGGAATCAGTTTACCCTTCACAATGTAAACACTTTAAATCGCTTCACCTGCTGAAAACACTCTCCAGTAAGGGTGCAGTCGTGGGACCTGTTATTTCTGTGGACTGTACTAATCCTGGCAAAAAAAAATAAATGCCTACACAAATAACGGTGCATGCATTAGATAGGAAAAAATAAATTAGGGCTACTGCAAAGTGTTGTCCTGAATATATTTAGGTCTGCCTACGGTGTTTTTTTATTTTAAATATATTTTTATAGATGTGTGTTTGGGGCCACCCCATTATTGTTATGAATTGCCTAGGTCCAAGCTGCACTAAACACATGCTCCAAGCAAACACAGCTGTATTGCTTATGTTCAGTAACGATGGGTGTAATAATGCAAGGTTCTCAGGTTCAACCTGGCATTGATAGATTCTTTGCTTTAGGCCACAAATCATTCAGTGTTGAAACAGCAGGGCAAGTACTTTACAATTAGGCCAGGCAGCTACAAAAACTTAGAGGACATGCTCTTGCCTGGAGAGAATCTGCTTCTTTTACTGTCTTGTGTATGTTTTATTTTCATGTTGGACAAGATGGGGTTGACCACCCCGGAGCCATACTGAGGAGCAAGGAGAGCCAAGCCACATTTCTGTATTAACTGTCAAAGCAAGAGAGAGGTGTCAAGGGCAAGGACTACAAACCCGCCTATATTCAAGCTGTATATAGTATGTGTGGCTTTTGTATTTGGATGTATTTGTTGGTGTGTGAGAGAAAGACAGAGACTGTTCATTTGTTGAGTTGGCAGGATAATAGATATATACTACAAAGTCATATTGAAATGACCTTAATCAAGCAAATCGTATAGCAGGGATAGGGAAATGAGCTAAAGCACTAATAGCTTTTTTCTCAGTTGAAAGAACCCAGCAGAATCTCATTTATAGCGTGATGTAGTCCTTCCTACAGCCATAACTTGACATCTCAATGTGCCTTCCTGTTTTACTGTAATATCCCATTGCCATTGCAGAGATTAGTACTATCAGCAGCCCCAACAACCCAATTTGTTCTCATTGCCATGGCAGACAGGGGGAATTAAATGTAATCAGCCAGTGAGCATATTTAACTTAGCTACCCCTGCAGATCCCTGTGGCATTTCAACTGGAATGCTTATCATAATTATCTTCTCTTAACCATGCTGCTGATTTGTAAACTTACAGTTATTAAAGAGTTCTGCAGCTTCAGCGTAGTTGTCAGTGGACCCAAATTATTTCAAACGGAAGGCAGAGTTGTTAAAAATTCAGAGACAGCAAATAAAGTAATAATCACAGGCAAAGATAGATGGTAATAAAAAGTATATTGTAATCACAGTTTTCGATGGTTTGCAGAACACACCTGCTGACAGTGCATTACAGTCCACTCAAATGATTGCACAGCTGCTCGGTACAGCATAAAAAAAGGTTTACGCAGATTTTTGGCTACTGCATATCTGTCCAAGTAATAGAAAATAATGTCAGTTTTTTTTTTCCTGTGTAGAAAAATGTTCGTTTGCCTCTTCTTACATTCAGACTTTCCTAGTCAGTCTGTTTCACTCACCTCCAACCCCACCGGTTTGTTTTAAAGACATAAATCTTTTAAAACAAGACAGCGTTCCGTCATTTCTTAAACTCCCAAAACACCAGCTTGTAACAGCTGTTTATTGAAGTCTATTTTCAGCTGCACATCAATACACATTTGGCATGCTCGTGAGCTCCAGGACGGTGCGTGTTAACCTGGCTCAAAACCTCTGAATCAGCACTAACATTACCTGCTTGAATTCAGCTTTGTGGTCACTGATGGTTGTTCAGGTTTTGCGGGTTGGATTAAGGTAGTCAGCAAGCCAGTCAACTACAACCAGGAGTAATGGTGATGAAAAATGATCACATACATATATGGAATAGACACAGCTGTGGAGGTTGTTGCAGATGGGCTACTTTTCCTATGGGATTTTCATTTTTTCACATATTTTTAAAGGCTAAACAGCATTGCTCACGTACCTCCCTGGATTATACTTAACCTGACCTCTAAAGCGAGAGTGAATATGTTTAGACAGCCAGGAAAAAGCACTTTGGTATATTAACTTAAGACTAGACTAAAAAACTATTTCAAGTAAACTACTGTAAAAACACTGATGATAGAGAAAGTCATGGAGTCTTTTGAATAGTAATTCTTCTACTGTTAACACTTTAAAAAAAAAAAAAATTCTTCCAGGACATACTGTAGAGAGATACTGCATCTGGAAATGCATATCATACAATTTCCGAGGATTAAACTAAAAGAAGCAGGGTTGAATTTTCTCCTCAAAACTATTGCTTAATCCTTGAAAATGTCCAAATCAATGAAAAGCTTGTATTTTAAGTAGTGAAAGCTACAAGGCATGTTTTAGTCCTCCAGACAAAATAGTCGGTTTTTCAGAGTTTATTGGCATGGAATTTATTTTCTTAGCCTCCCCCACATTCAATATTGATTTACTCTCCCATGGTAAAGTTAGGGTGCCAGGACCAAACAAGATTTAAGCTCATTCATCTGTTTATGTATGCTGATAACTTTTTGTGTTTGCCAATCAATACCGACGAGTCTACCTACTACAAAGTGAAAATAGCAGACTGGCTTTAGATATTTTGGTCTCTGTGGAGCCGCATGCTTCAGCACGTCTTGTTGTGGGTTTTTTCTGCTAATATTGTATGCAGAAGAGGCATAGCTCAGCACAGGAAAGACGGCCGTGCATAAGCTGCAAGCTCCCTGGGGCATGTGTGTGGAGCTCAACCTGAAGGCTCGCCTCTTCTCTTTCTGCTTCTTTGTTTTGCAAATGGGGTGGAAGGAGCGATAAGATGATGCAGAGACTCTGCTGATCCGGGGTTCTGCTTGGCTCAGCAGTGGGGTCCAACAGAATCCATTTTCCTGCATCTGTGCTGTCCTCCTCCTCTCCAATTACTGCACCTCTCAGAGCATGCAGTGTCTTGATTCAACCATGGAGCCTTTACTACAGAAAACTGAGCCTGACCAGTGTTTGATGTGTCACTTCATCAGTGATTTGAGACCACAGCTAAAGGGCTCCTGAGAAGAAAAGGTTTATTTCTGTGATGCAACTTCACGAAATTTTAGTCTTATTAGCCAACGGGAGAAGCTCTTAATGTTTTCAGACTTTTGTTTCAGGGTTGAAATAAGTCTCCTTTATTTTTGCTATAAATAAACTAGAAAATGTTTTTGCGGGTTGGTTAAATTATCTGCATTCATCTGCACGAGCTGATCTCCTCTCCTCACTCATCCTTATTACTTCTGCATTTCCGCAGCACTGTGCGAGCGTTTCAGATGGATGCACGCTTGGCACTTGCCTTTTTTTTTTTGTGGCTCGGGAAAAGAGACGTGCCCTTCAGTGTGTAGAGATGGCTGCAGATTGTGCTCTGTACTGTACTGCATTGCAGGCAGGCGTCTTACCTTGTGAAACAATATGCGTCTTTCGCCTGTAGGCCCCCGAGCACTCTGGCTCAGATGATCAATTTGATCCAGCTCTGTGTTGCTGGGCTGCGACTTAATCCCATAATGCCCTGGTATTTTGCTGCAATCAAGACACCCTCCCATTTTTCGCTGTGGATTTCTCATTTTTGTTTTTGGAGTGTGATGAAAAATCTCATGCTTCTTTCATAGTGTAGACGGTATGTAATCACCCTAAACAAACTGTAATGCAACCAAAGATCATGTAAGGGTCTGCCAGAGTGAATGTGAGCTGAGGAATTTTTTCATTTAAAACCACATAAGTTAGCATGTGGGATCAGAGGAGATGTGGAAATATGTACTCAGCTGTTGTTTTGTGATTTCTGCCGCATGTTCAAGTGAAAACGGAATGTTTTGCCACTCTAAAGTCAATGGGTTCGGGCCGTAAGGCTCAAAGCGTCATTTTTGAACGCTCTAATGCATTTCTAAGTGTTTCAATCTGTGGTGGGTCTTCACCATTAGTGTCTCGCTCATTTCTCTGTCATTCTAAAAGACGGCAGGGTACAAACAGAACGAGACATTACCTCCACCACTTAGGCCCCAGCGTGCTGATTCAAGGCGCCATAATGACATGGCAAAGGCAAGATACACTCCTGCTGCTCCCCCGGTAACTACAGAGAGATGGAGAGTGGAATGTAAAATTACGAAAGCCTCTGCCTGTGTGCCCTTTTGCTGCAATTTAAAGTAGGTAAGGAGACATAGCTAATTCGGCTACATTAATCAGGCAAAGCACATTACTGTGCAAATGATAGCTGGAGGAATGACGAGCCGACAATGTCCTGCCAGTCAGCTAGGCAGACAAGACTGAGTGATCTGATGGGATGACACAGCTCCAGCACAGTGTGGAGCAATCAGCTGAGGAGAGCCTCTTGTAGTTCTTCGTTCATTACAGACATGACCCAGATCACTAGTCCATCCATCAGCCTGTGTTTATCCAGTCGCTGGCAGAGTAAATGACTTCATGAAGCTGGATAAATGACAAGTGGGGGGAAATGCAAAATGTCCAAGTCATCATTTAACCTCTAACTCATATCCTGCTGCTTAAGTGATGTCTTCACTGCAAATATCATCTTCAGAATACCAATAAGGAATACTGTGGAGGATGTAGCATGCAGTTATTGCCCTGAGAGTAAGGGATTTCAGCTGGAAAGCAGAACTTCCTAACTAAAAATTCTTGATCTGTGTGTCTGTCTCTGAGCGAACGACAGCAGACTTCAGCAGAAGGCGGCACTAAGACTTGTTTCCTGTTGATGTGTAAAGTTTTGCATGTGGATCTAAATAAATCCAAAGTAAATATAGTTACAGGTAAATATGCTGATTGATGGGATTTTTAGATTTTTGCAGGACCACTTGATCTCTTAAAAATCCAGTCTGGCCAGACTGTACCAATAATGTTAAATTACATGCACAGATGAGCTGCAGTGATGGAGCAAGCGAGATGCATGCACCATGATGAATCATTGCAGTCGTGTAGAATAGATGTAGATTGTCACTGCTAAGATCGTTTCTGCTAAGCTGAAGTCAGGATTTGCTCCAGCAGCTCTCGGCCATGGACGCTTAGAGCCCACAAACCTGTCTTCCTTTTTTAATAAATCTTCTGTTTGAACATAAACACTCTCTTCATTTTTGGATTACTACGCAGTATGTAGTCTGCGTTAAAAGTGACAAGGCTGTAGGGTTTGCCACTGAATTGCACTTGACCTCAGACACTTGGCTTGCGTAAACTTTACAGATGGCTCTAAATCTCTTTTTACAATATCAATTACACGACACTGAGTGTCTGATAGTAATCCAGTGGCTTTTTTTTCTTCTTCAGCTATGAGCCATGAAATCTACTTTGCCAAAGATATCCATCTTAAATCATGAAGTATACATTTTAAGACATGTTAATCACATAAGCAAAGACTCAAAATGATTCACACCACTAAGAGCTTGTTAGCTGTGACTACCTATTCCTCTAAGCCCAAAAAGCTGCGATATCAGAGACATGTTTGAGCTTTAAAGGTCAGTTATAAAACTCTGGATCAAATCAGAGTAAAAGTGTTGGCTTAGCAATGTGCAAGAGGTTATTTTTTGAAGGTGCAATACAGTTAACCATGTATCCAAATAAATCCTATGATTTTCTCAGTCTGTTAGCTTTGCTTTGTAGCTTTCTTGGGGGAGATTCTCTCATTTTCACACTTTCTGACAGTTCTGTTCTGGCAAGCTCTTTCTCCTCAACACTCAACACTTGAAGCCATTTTTATCTTAGGATTATCATGTTTGGCGAAGCAGCCCTGCGATGGAGAGGCGACCTGTCTGGGGTGTACATCTTGGACTGGCTCCAGCCCTACTGCAACCTATAACCGGTTAAAAAGATGGATAGATGTTTGTTGAAGCAGTTTTTCTTCATTAGCTTAATGAACGTCCATGCAGCCACTGTCATACAGCCTCCAGATGCCATTCTTGTGGCTGGTAATGTCATCACATGACCCGATGACACTTTCTTGGTGCTATATGACTATTTACATTACACGAAATGACATATTTGTGTATCATTTCACATTTGTTGTCATATTGTCCAGTACAGAAAGTAGAGTGCCTTTTGGAAGAAGTGAGAATTGTTGTTCAATGAATACATAGAAATATACAACTGTGTGCATAACTTTTGTACAGGAGGCGACAGTTTGTGACTCATCATAGATGTAATGAACTTTTTTTAGTTGTCTACTACTGAAACTCTTTTCCTAACACTAGCCATACTGCAAATGTTGTATGCACGTCACATTTTCAAACATCAAAACTTATGTTTCTTATGCTTTTGATACCCTAATGTCCTGGAAAAGTAAGTTCAGCTTCTCCCTATGGTTTGGTATCACAGCTCAGGACAGGGGTGTGCATGCGTGCCACCCATTGCAACAGCCATGCTGATTTTGGTGTTATTCCTCAGACACGAGTGTGCACTTGTCTTGCACTGGTGATGTTGGGGCTGGCTGGTTCAGGGTTAGCAGTGGTATTTATGTCCCCAGCAGAAGGGCTCAGGCGACATGAGGTAGACGTTAATTCAGGAGAACGCAGTCAGGCTTGCGGCCAAATGCTGTCAGCCTAATACTGGCGAGCAGTCCAGGGGGAGCAGTCGCAGCATCTGGATAGTCAAGCTCCATTAGCCTCCTGGCTCTGTTTTACACCGGCTGCATTACAGCCTTGTTGACAAATGGCAGAAGAGGTGGTTTGTGTGATATGAATCACATAACTCAAGGGATCGCCACCATGAATATCATACCCTCTTGCTCCCTGATCTTTCCCCTCCTCCTTCCCTCTCGTCTGAGCTCACTCTGAACTGTAGCAGCAGCCTGGCTCGGATTCAGTGGGACAGCATTAGCTCTCAACCTTGGTGAAGGACTAAAGACAGCCTCAGCTTGGTGTCCTTGCTGTCACACTGCTGCTGAGAGAAGATAAGCACTCCAGCCTTTAGGACATTATGTCGGGCTCCCATTGGTCCTGGCAGCACTGTGAGCTGGGTAATTGCAGCAGATTTGAAAATAATTCCTTAATTGTTACATGTGAAGCTTTGACAGTCTTGGATTCTAAGTTCAGTTGTTTTCAGATTTTCTTTTCAATCACATTCTACCCAGATACTTCCCACGTGTTTGCGAAACCTGATTTCGTGCCTAATTTAAACACTTAGCAGTTATTTCTGCTCTGTTTATGTCGCAGTGTCAACTTGAAACTTAAATGGTTCAGTTATAACTTTCTAAAATGTCATGCGAAGATGCAGATCTGAAAAAGTAAAAAAGTCATTTGATACAGCAGTGGGGGTGTTTACGATTCACACAACACATTATAAGTTTCCTTTTCTTCTCCTCCTATGATTCCCTGCAGAAATTCAGCCCATTTGGAGGATAGCAAAGAGCGATATTGCTTCTCGTATATGTAGCACCAGGACATTTTCTTGCCACTGGGAAAGTATTTACTTTAAAGAAACTGTCTCCGAGGTGAAATCTAAAGTCCTGCTGTGGGCCGATGATGAATTCTTACTTCAGTCTTTTAAAGCCTTTTCGCTGGCTTTTTGGCTTGTCCTTGTGAGGCCTGTAAAATGTCCGTGGTGATATATTAAGATGCTGTCACAGCTCTGTTAAGTAGACAGGTATGGCTGTGGGTGTGTGAATTAGGTATATTTTACAGGGTTGAGCTGCTGAAATAAACCATGCAGTGCTATATTTCTCTCAAACACAGCAGAGCGCTGAATGATGAAACACACGGGGAAAGGCTGTGGTGGGTATTGATGTGTAATGCCCTTGGACCGAAGCCAAGACGGTAAAAATGGAATGAAAGGAAAGCAGTCACTCCCCTTTTAAGTCAAGGTTGTACTTTACAGAAGCTATATCTGTCTGTGTTGTCACTGCTACGCTTAGTAAATGTTCTGTGTGTGTGTGTGCATGCGTGTGTGTGCTGCAACTATAAAAATAAAAAAAACCCTCATCTAAATCACATCTGTCTGTTGACTTTGAAGATTCTTCCACCAATTTGCCTGTATTTTTCCAAGGTTGACACTATATGTCATGGCTTATCCATAACTTCTGAGTTGACAGGAAGCTGGCTTTTGGCACTTGCTTGTAAACATCCAGAGAATGGGCTCTTAGTGTTCAGGACCCCTGCCAGCTCATAGAAGTGGCAGCTGATCATCCTCAGTTAATAGGCGCTCATAATCCTTTGTGAATGTCTTATGTTGTCCCCGGAGAGGAGTGAGACTAAGGCATGTATTTGCAATCAGAATGCATTAAGGGCTGACAGTTTAACTGCTGCCATAACTGTTGTAAACCTACCCACTCTTTCTATGTTAAATGGAAGCTTGTAATGAAAACTGTAAAGTGTCCTTTTTTTCGGTCTCTAATAACGTCTCTTTTTTTTCTCCTTCCTCACTGCTGCTTTTAATTTCCACAGGAAGTTGAGGTTAGTGTCTCTTTTGTACTTTTGTGCAATGCATTGTTTCTCTTTGCTGTGACACTTTTTTACACCCTTGGTCTCACCTGCATGATAGGTTAGCACTTATACAACATCACTGTCTGCAGCAGTGGATTTTTTTCCCTTTTAATTCAGCTCCAGCAGTGTAACAAAAATACAAACGTGATTACAAAATATAAAATGCAATTCTAGTACAGCCAAATTCAAACACACTCAAATGAATAACTAATATTAAAATAATTGGAATTGTGGTTCATGATTAGAACACTTTACTTCAAAGTTATGTCAAGTGGTTCTACACAACCATGTCAAATAAGTCCTAAGAAACAGTTTACATTTATCTGAGTCATTTCTGTTATTTCAAATTATTTCAAAATACTGCATGTTGGCAGGTTTAGTTAATGCCTTTTTAAGCTTCTTAGTGTGTTTTTATCGTCACCGAAAACCGCTGTGGCCCGGAGGTAGGCAACGAACGACTGGTCGTGCACCTCTCGATTTTTGGAACCTGCCAGGTTGTGCCACGGCCGCTGCTGCTGACGAGTCTACGATCACGTTGGTTTTTTATTTTAATGATATTTTACTACAGAAGCTCAGAGATATGCAGATATAAAAGTGGGACGTGTTGCAACAGTTTGAAAACCTTTGGGAAAAACATTTGAAAGTCTGTGCTTCTGATTTTGACTTCTTTTCTTCCCATAACAGTCTAAATGCCGACACCTATAGTTGAGGAGAATACTGCAGTGGCTTCCTGCACCTCAATGGTGGGCATACACGGAAGTGACTCGTCAATGCTAAGGGTATACTGGCAGCTTTAAAAGTTATGAAACACAGTTAGGTGCAACCGCTTGACATAACTCTGTTCAGTAAAACCAACTAAATAGGCTCATTTAAAACCAGCAGTTTGAATGAAATTTCATTTTCTTGAGTTAAATGCATTCTTTAAGAAAAACAGTAGAAAACAGGTATAAACACTAACACTATCTCTTTACCTCCTCTCTCTGTACACTGTATTTAAGCCTTCAGCTATACTTGTTCAGCTTGACTTGAGAGCTCAGTCTTCGTGTCCCCTGAGCAGAGTAAGACCGAGCTAAACTGAACAGACCTGATCCTCGGGGTCCTCTCCGGGCCTTGTGCCGAGTTGTAACCGCTTAATAGTTGATCCTCTCTGTCCTGACACACAGAGAAATGGGTCAGCATGGATACAGCCTGGGGACGCAGAATTTTTTATTATCGTTCCAGCGCAGTGCCGCCAGGGACACACTCTAAAAAAACAGAGTTGGTTTGCAAATATTCCCTTTGCAACAGTGCGGCAGCTAAGATAGTTCAAGTTCTTTTATGAGATACATTTAAGCTTGCTGAGTCTTATCTTGCAGCGTTTACTCGATGTTAGAAGCTGCTTCTGTAACAGTGAAGATGAGTTTGGCAGTTCATTCTTGACCTTGCCTGAAGCTAAGGAAAAACTAATTCGGCTTGAGGCTCACATACTAACTTCTTCACATGGTCTTTACCACCATATAGTGGTCACAAAGTTGACATTTTTCATGATAGTAACATGAAAGCTTTAGAAAAAGAAACAGGTTTATTTCATCCTGTTAAAATCGTACGTGTGACTTGCTAATAATGGAGTGGGTTTTTAATACTTTGTAATTTCCCAGCTCACAGAGAGGACATTTAATCCTTTAGTTTTATGAGCTGTATTGTAATGTTTTTCAACCTGTTGGTGCATGTTAAGTTTTAATTTTAGTTCAGCGTTACAGGCAGGTCTAAATGTGCTGTGTCCGTGCATCAGAGTCAAGTCAGCGGCGCGAATCCCAGAGATGGTGTATGTTGCTTGCATAATTGCCCCTTATGTCATGCCTAACTTTTCCTTCCGGTTTTTTCTGTTCAAAGGTTTGTACCTTTTTTTTTTTTTTTATCAAAGAACCAGATATTTTCTATCATAGTCGTGCTGTACTGATTATTCAGCAGAGAGAGCTGCATGTTAATCCAAGCCTTAGCAGCACTCCAACTATGAGTCACGCACCATCCTCTGTGAGAAAAATTAAGTTTTATTTCCAAAACCACAGTAT
>VURO01035729.1:49604-62447 GCA_015108175.1 Pelvicachromis taeniatus
CCTATGGACAATAAAATAAATATAAAATAGATGCCACAGCAGTGCAAGATATGGAGCCAAATAAAAAAATGGAGCAATAATCAGAAAAAAAAGTTTATTTTGGTTTAATTGATTTATAAATAGTATAAAAGAATGTGATCAGGTAAAAAGTACAATTTAAATAACAGTGGTAATAAACAATAATCTCATGGTGAAACCATTGCATTATTTGGGCCTTAGGCACACTCTTCCTAGTTATTATTAAATATTATTACTTTTAAACCTATGGCTAAGAAACTCCCAAGGTTTTGTTGGCACCATTATTTGCTTTTAGCGTCTTTACTCTCTCTTTTCAATTAAAATTAAAATGAATGAGATGAATGTATTTGATTTTCTCAATTCATTCTGAATTTAAAGTGTCATTCGAGTTTCCACATGATTGTGCATTTCTCTTATCTTCCCTGATTATTTATATTCTTTTGAATTTTAAACAAGCCTCTAAGAATTCAAGAGCAAATCTCCTTCATTGTGTTGCCTGGAATAAATTATTAAAGCCATTAATGCAAATATGTTTTTTCCTTCCAGGATGACTACATCAAAAACATGGAGGAGAACGTCGGCTCTGATGAGAGTAAGTCATAAAAACTGATTTTATCTGATTGGAAAGGATTGTCTTTGAAGAGCTGAGGATTGATGAGTGGTTTCACTTAAAGCCTATTGTCTATTCCAGTTTAAGTGTATGGTACGGTACATCATTCAGAGATGATTTCCACAGCTCAATACTTCATATTGAAATAATGAAAAGCTAAGTGCTCTTTGCCTTTATCCATCTGCTTTAGACAATGAAATGGTGCAGCACACATTATCAGAGCGCCAACTTCTTTTAACTGCGGCAGTTGTCCGAGGTCACGCAGCTCGTGGTGAGCGCTGGTGCGAGGTGTCACAGATTGTGAAGGGTGAGAACACGGTGGTGATTCAGGAAAGGAGAGACTGAGCCTTCAGTCAGATCCATTAGTTTGAAAAGCCTGCTATAATTGCTTTTGTTGCTGAGGGCTCAACTCAGAACTCCCACCAGGCTCCATTTTTCTCCGTGGGGTCTGTTCCTAGCTGAGAAAAGAACTTCAGCTGTGGAGGTGGAATAGACAATTTAAACATGAAGTTCAGTTGTGTAATGTTTCAGTTAAAGCCTGTTTTTTTTTTTTTCTCATAAAAGACTCTATACCTCTGGAAAGATTTTGTGATCTTTGATATTTCATAAGATCATTAGGGAATTGCACATTTGGGAAAACAGTGGTTGGAGACCACGGCACGTACAAAATATTGCAACTCTGTGACGTGAACTTGTGATCTCACTGCCTTTTAAAGGGACCAAATCTAAAACCACTTGCTGTCAGTTGCAGACTCACTGCTGCAGATTGATTGTAGTATGTTAGCAATCTGTCTGCAATTATTGGTAAACCATCACCAATCTGTCTGAGATTGAGTTATCTGAGCAGGACTGCTATTGGTTGGAGAGAGGTTACTTCCAGTCAACCAATCTGCGCAACTGCCATGCAATTGAAAGTGGTCACCACAACTGTTTCCAATTCATTGCAAACGGAAAAATATTCATTTAACCACTGACATTTTTTTTTTAGTTGCAAAGAAGTTTCCATCATATTTCCACTTCAGTGTGACTGAACCATAAAAAAGCTGTACTGATCTATCCAAGTGTTTTGGAAAAAGCAAAACTTCCCTAACGTTAATCTGATTTCTCTAAAACAGGTCAGGCAGAGAGATTATTTTTAACCAAGAAATAGCATAAAAATGTAATGGAGGCCATATATAAGTCATATTTTGGAAGAATATTAAAGTGTTGCTCAGTAAACAGGTCATTTCTTGAAATGAATATGTGAAGGTTTATGATTTACCGATGTATTGTCCAAAATTTTTTCATTATCAACCATAAGTCGACCATTGGTATGTCAGGTTGTATCTGCCTGCACTTTAAGGTTAAATCATAGCACATTAAGTTCCTGTGCTTGTTTTAACAAAGCAATCACTCTCATCTGCAGTGACGAGCAATCCTTTTAAGAAGGTCAGAGGAAGAAAGTGCGATATGAATCATTTCACAGGTCAGGCTATATGTGCACTAATCATACATGCGCCAGCTAATTAGCAGCCCCTAACAATGTGTTCTAGCTGCAAGGTGAGTGTGGGAGGTCGGGCTGTAATGCCACACCCACACTTCCTCTAAGGAAGAAGATGTGAGAAGAAGCAGCTGGAGATGTTATCCCAGTCATCTGTTCTTAGCCTACAACAAGGGGAATAACTAATGTAATCTCAAGAAAACGCCTCGCTTGCTGTAGTGTGGGCGACTTCTATTTGAATACCATTGATTTCATCCGCATCACAACTCCCTTTGGGACTAATTCTGCAGATTTAATTGATCAGAGCCTTCTTCATCGCAAATTCAACAAGACAGCAAAGAACTCCAGCAAGGTGTACCTGCAAGCCCTGGGTAGAACAAAGGACCTAACAGGAGACTTTACACACCTCTGGTGCCTTTTTAAGTGAGCCAATTGAGACATCAACTCAGCTCAACAGACTGCTCTTTGTTCAAGGGCAATTTCGAAACAATAAGCTGCCCACTCGCTGACTCTGATTTAACAGAGGAGCCTCATATTCAACCTTTATTTATGCTGAACAATTTGACTACTTTTGTCCCTTTACAGAAACATTTTACTAATTAAATTTTTGGCTGTGATTACACGTCAATGTGTACAACCTCAGGAAATTGTTCGAGTATAATATCATGTCAAAGAAAAAAGGTGGACTTCAGTTTGCATCCTGTGATAATCATGAGAAAATAATCATTGCTTTAACTTGGCAATTAAAACTCAGAACATGAAAGAGTCTTCTAAAATGAACTTAAATTGAAATCCACTGAAACAGGCCTGTCTTACTCATGATTTACTGTTTCATACTTTAAATGTCTGGCAGCCCAGTAACAGACTCTCTGCAGATTTTATTTTTTTCCCAGAACCGCTAAGGTACTTTATTAAATCTAAAAGTAATGGATGATGACAGCTTTTGATTGATGAGCCTGTCCAACTGCAAGGCGCCATTCTCGGTGAAGAATTCAGACGCGAGAACAGACAACAGCGGCAAAGCTAATCATGGATAAGAAAGCAGCTGGAATGGTTTTGATTGCGGTGTAATAATAATAATAATTTCTGATAGATTGCATAGGGGCTCAGTGCAGTTGCGTCGCTTTTGTTGACATGATTACGGGAGGATTTAAAACCCATAACGGCTCTTTCACATCCTGGCCCTGAACTGAATTTTCGATGCAGCATATTGTAAACAAAACGAGTAGAGCTGGAAAAACATACTTGATCTTCAGTGCAAATTAAATCTAGTGTTTAAATTTCATTTTTCGCATGTGGGAGTTGTATATGAGCGCTGTATGACAGATATGAGGGATTTTTTTTAGCTGCTGCTTCGAGGCAGAGTTAAACAGCTAGATATATGCTAATTGTGCACAAGGGGAAATGCATTTTGCTCAGGTCAGTGCCATTTTTAAATCCATGACAATAAATAAATAACAGGAGAACTACAAAAGGTTTACATAAGGACTTGACACTTGACATATGAGTGAGTTGCACATCATTATCTGAAACAACAGCATTATCTTCCAGGCATCGCTTCTGTAAGGAAATGCAGTGAAGCAGTGTGTGGCACAGTTTTAGGTCATGGAACTCATTCACAAAGTTCATTTGTTTCCTGGCAACTTTGTTTAAGACGAATCCATCAGCTACCTTAAAACTGCTAAAGTCCGCATTTATATCGTAACAATGATTTTGTGTATTGTGACATTGTCATTGTAAATTTCCACCTATTCCATCACTATGTGGGACATTTTAGCATCAATGAGATCTTTATGTTGTTTTGTAGCCTGCAACTCTGCTGTTTTTCAGTTTGCTGTTACTGATGTTGTTTACCAGATGCCACAGCAGCCAGCTGTTTTCAGGAAAAAAGCTCTTTGTAAACCCTCGTTACATTTTTTTTTTCTCCACCAAATGGGAGGCAGACAAATTTGGCAATTAGCTGGTAAACATAGTGGAGCTCTAGGTGGACAGACCTAAAAAATCTGCTGTTTCTCTCACAAATTAGTTGAGACCAAAAGGGACCTAAAAGACAAGTAAATATTGCACGACTCTGGGTGCGCTAATGCTGTGCTGTGTATGCTGGATGTGCAATTAACCCTCATCCTACCAACATATTTAACATACATGGGCTACCAACTGGGTGCCTGAACACCCCAAGAATAATTTATTGCAAGATCTGTCTTTCTGTGTGGAGTTTGGATGTTCTCCCCTTCTCTGCATGGTTTCTCTCACAATACTCGGGCTTTCTCCCACAGTCCAAAGGGGTTAGGTTAAGTGGTGATTCTAAATTGGCTGTTGGTGTGAATGTGACCATGAATGGTTGTCTTGCTCTCTTTGTTGGCCCTGTGATTTGTCCAGGGTGTACCTCACCTCTCGCCTTATGACACCTAGGTTAGGCTCCAGTGACCCCAATGTAAAACAATTGAAATAAGAGATCTAATCTCCCTAGTGTGTCATGGATCTGCCTTGGTACCTCCATTACATGACTGAAACACCTCACCTAGGAGGTGTCTAAGCCCAAACTAATTCAAAGTCTCCTTTTGATGTGTAGGAGTAGTCGGCTGTTCTCTGAATCGCTTCCAAATGACCTCATCCTATCTTCTAAGGCTTGGCACAGACTCCCTTCAGAGGAAAATTTCTTTGAGTCACTGCCCACAGCTCATGACCATAACTGGGGGTAGACACGTAGATTAGCCTGTAAATCAACAGATTTGCATTTATGCACAGTTCTCTTTTCACTGTAACAGGTTGGTACAGCATCCGCATCTCTCAGACAGCGATTCCAGCAAGGAAGGTGATGCGATGCTTGGGCTGCAAAATATGGAAGACAGGGTGGACGGCCTTTGTCTTCTGGTGGTCAAAGATATGGGATAAAAGCCATGACAAACTTCAAAGGGGGAGAGACTGGTAGAGAAAGAGATGTGGAAGTTGTGAGACAGCTCTGCCCAAAGCAGGTAACAAGGCCAAAGAGATGGTAGAGTGAAGACATGGTGAGGATGGTGTTTAGACTGTTAACAACAAAATCAAGCCGGATGTGGGACCATGGACGTCTCAGAATAGGGAGGGGCTGAAGATGCCCTGCAGAAGGTTGGGTGGAGGCCTCGGCCTGAGCACAGACCTCACGAGCAGAAACAAACTCACAGACATCTCATTGAGGGCACGTCGGAGGAGTTGGAGGGCCATGTTTGAGCCAGGGAGCAGGGAGAAGTGTGCAAAGCCCCCTAATGACATTGGGAGGGAACAACCAGCAGGAGTTTTAGAAGGTGCTGCTTCAGCAGACAGGGCAGCATAATGGAGTACTGCAATGGGCCAGCAAAGGGGTGCCACAAACCAATGTGCAGGCAGGATAAGCTCAAGGTCCAAAAGGAGGGTGGAGTGGGAAAACTGTGTGGAGAGCACTTTCACCTTAGCGTTTTTGGAATCAGGACAATAGATGAGATGAAAGTTGTAGGACTCCAAAAAAGAAGAGCTAAAATAGCCTGTGTGGGATTCAGTTGCTTGGCTGTTTGAATGTGCATCAAATTCTGATGGTTGGTCCAAATTAGGAATGGTTCTTTCGCCCCAAGAAGCCAGTGCTGCCACATCTCCAAGGCCGACTTGATAGCCAGCAGCTCCCGGTCCCTTACACCATCTTGGTAGACTGGAGGAATCTTATGGAGGATGGACTCTGGAGCGGGCGTTCTGTGGGACATTTTCTGGTTTTAGGAATTAGACAGCAGTACAACTGGTGGAACCAGGGATAGCCCAAAATGAAAGGAGAGGATATGGCAGAGACAATGAGAAATTGGATCTCTTTCAGGTGGTCCCCTATGGACATGAGTCTGGTGCTGGATTGGTTAAAGTTGAAGAGGATACCCATTTACAGAAGGGGCAGGAATGAAACGGTCAACTGAGGTCAAAGCAATATCTAGTTGAGAAGCTAGCTTCTGGTCTATAAAGTTTTGAGCTGCCCCTGTATCTAGGAGATCCTCAATAGTGAACCGTTTATCTTTCAGCTTAAACACTACCTTAAACTGGAGACGAGGGGTTGATGGAACAGATGAGGCCAGGCAGGATTCCCCTGATGTCTACCTGGCCTCGTCATTTCCCGGACGCAGGGGACACTGGGAGGCAGCAATGTTTGGCCGACCCATAGGCACTGAGGTTGTCGCTCCAGTGTCATTCTCTTTCTTCTTTGGATAACCTCACCATTTGCATTGGTTCCTCGGTTAAGAAACTGGCAGAATTAGCAACTGCTCCATCAGAGATGGGAGGAGACGGATGAGCTGTAGATCTTTGGAGCTGGAAGGGTTAAAAGTCTGAGCCTATTGCACCCTTAACTCACCATCTACGGGGTATGCTTAGAAATTTTGTCCATAAATATTATGAACACAATTGAAAAAGAATCAAAACCCACTGTGAACCAAACTTTTTACTGTTAATCTCAACCAAGCTCTGACTACAGTTATACATGGACTAGAAATGACTAAAACCCACATCACAGTCAGTTATATCACACAATTTGCCTCATACTGTGCTCAGGGCATGCTGGCATGTGACAGGAGGCGCAAACAGTTGCTATCCTCCTGTCTGTTTTAGGAGTAAAGGTAACACTTTTTTCAAGTCGATTTTCCAGCTAAGCAATGGACAGTAACTCCTTGGAGTTTTCCTCACTCCAAGGAGGGTCATTGCTGCTTGGTTTGGGGATTGCAGTGTAGCAGAAACAGCTCTCCTTCCCTTGTGTGGCATGACCAGGGTATGTCCCAGCTGTTTTATGTAGATTCAGCAATGTCTCCAATGTTCTGATAACTTCCAGGATTTTGACTGGGTTCCCCCTAAAATTTCTGTTTTCAAAAAGCACTGATCAAAGCATTAAAAGAACAAAGAAAGTGTTATGAAATCAATAGGAACAAACTGACAAAGTCATAAAAAATTATGACTTTGTCAGTTTGTCCCAATTTTTTTTAACTGTCCCAAAAAATTGGGACAGTTAAAAAAAAAAAACAATATACCTCTGTGGCCTCTTATTATGGGTAATATTATCCTTCCTTTTGTTTGTTCAGTTTGTAGGTGTAGAAAATAGGTCCTATATGAAAGTGGTCATAACAAGGCTGGTGGCTTTTTTATTGTTTTTTTGGTTGTTGATTTGTGTTAGGGTTTTTGTTTTGTTTTTTTCAATTACCCTGGTCATGATTTCTATAAAAAAAAAAACACCCATAGGTGCCAAATGTATGTGCCACTTATTTAGATTGTAAAAGAAAGGGAACATGTCTCCAGAACTGGATAACTTAAAACGAAACAATCTAAATGGCAAAAATAGCACTACAGGTCAGATGAAAAGATATTTAGATATTCTGTGTGCACCTGTTCAACTACTGGTTAACATAAATATCTAATCATCCAACAGCATGGCAGCAAATCAATGCATTCAGAGGAGAATTGCATAACTGCTTTGAGCTGACATGTTTCAGTAGACTCAAATAGCCAATTGTTACAACAAAGGGATGCAGGAGGGCATCTCTGTATGCACAACACCTTAGAGGAAATGGGCTATAGCAAGAAGGTCATACCAGGTGCCACTCCTGTCACCTGAGAACAGGAAACTGAGGCTACTATTTGCGCCACACAATTTGTGTGTGTTTTCTAGTGGGGTTTTTTTAATTATTCTTTTTTAATCTCCTACCAAACATTTAGCTGGTGCAATGCACGGCTCACTGCAAAGCCCATAGCTGTGGTTTCAAGACGGCAGGCCTAGTGACTACTCAGATGCTGAGTGGGAAGAGTTTATAGTATATTACACCTGTAAAACAAACCACAGAATTCTGTTTCCTGGTGTCCATGAAAATTTACCGCCCTTGAATAACTGGAACCTGTGTTAACAAAATAAAATGTTAAAGCTCATATTCTGATAGTAACCACTCAGCAAATACACAGTGACAGATGATGTAAGACAAACCAGACAAAGCCTGGGGAAAACATGAATGATGACTTGTGCTAAGGAGAGCTGATGTGACACATTGAGTCATACTGAAGATATTAGATAGCGTCGCTTTTTTTTCTTTATTGTCAAGAAATAGTCAAAATGATATATGGGCCGACAGATTGGGGTGAATTTTGTTGAGGTTTTATGTCCTAAATCAAAAGAGAGGTTGGAGACAAATGTACTATCAGCAGTAGAGTCTGTCTATTATTCAGCCGCTGGGGTTAAATACAATGACAGAGCACACTACCTGTTGGACCAGATGAAGCGAATAAAAGTCAAGTGGTCACAAAAAGTCTTATATGGAATGACGGAAAGTTTATGAGCTTTCGCCGCTGACAGAGTCTAGCTATCTGTCTTTGGGCTTCTCTGCTAAATTTAAATGCTACGTCATGAATTTCCACTCAGCAGAAGAACAATTTGGACAAATTGGTTTGTAATTCAATTAAGACAGACAGCAAAAATAATAACAGCCCTATCCCACTTGTATTCATTTTCTTTTCTTTTTGGCTATTTACAAGTTGTTGCCCTTTGAAATGATAATGCATCTGAAATCCTGTTCTACTTTAAGGTTGGTTTTTGTTTTATCTACTTTTATTGCTCAAGGGAGTTTGACAGAACGGCAGAGTGTGTAATTTGGAGTCCTGTGAAGATGAACCAGGAGGATTTCTCTGCTCGTGTTTTAGATTCTACTGCACCTGCAAGTAAACTTGCTTTTATGCAAAGTAATATGTAACAAAACATTCATGCAGCTGGGAAAAATTCAAAATTACATTTGTAAAAATATGCCCCCCACTGCTAAGCATTTTAATGAATACAAATGTTTCTTCGGCAAGTGTCTCCATATCATTTCAATCGCACATGTATGTAACAGCCACTGTTTTTTTTTCTTCTCTAAACCGTGTGTGCTACAATATGACACCAACACAACATGATCATGCCCAGCTGGGATGGAGTGACTAATGCCTTTCAGCTCATTTGGGCCGCTGTGTACTTTATCTCCGTACACAGTGGTGTAATCAAATGTCTCCATCTGATTTGTTGTCAACTAGAATTAAACACAGAAAAAATACGTTTTTTATTTAAAAAGTTGAGCATGCCCCAGGTCTTAAAATCTAGACATTGTGTTTTATTTATACTATTGATCTGACTTATATCTCGCATCGTTCAAATTCATCCGATACAAATGGCTCACATGTAGCATTAATCCCCAAATCTTGTGACTGGATATTGAGGTAGATTATAAAAATGAGCAAGCTGGATCAAACTAAAATGAGTTGAAATTTTGAATTTGGAAAGCTTTTGTTTGTGAGTTATGATTCTAAGGTGACAAAAATGAACCTGATGAAATAGTCTGATAAACTTTATATTTTGAATTTATATTAACAAGTTGAACCTGTCAATCAGGTTATTAATGTAATCTGGTTATTTTTTTTAATAACATTAATAAGAAATGTTAAGGTGACTTATTATAAACCTAAATTCTAAGTACAAAAACATAAAAATTACTGATAAAGCCAACAATGATATCTTAAATTGTATAACCATGAAAAAAGTAGGCAGGTATTGCTAATAATATGCAATTAATTATTGTTTTGGCAGTTTGCTGGTCTGAAGCAACAAAGGTGTGTCCTAACGCTATACCGCAATCTTCCCAGGAGCGAGAAAATCCTCCCCAGGGTTGGACTGTGCAGATTCTACAGACCTCAGTTAGTCTGTTAAATATTAAAGTTCAGGACTGTAGAGAAAGACTGAAAATGTATGGTTTGTTTGAAAGGTTGCCAGGAGAAACCATCTTCTCTCTAAAAAGAACATGGCAGCAGAGCTTAAGTGTGAAAAGTTGTATCCGAACAAATCATATGAACAGAAAACGTCTGGAACGATGTCCTTTGGACACATAAGACCAAAGTGGAGATGTTTGGCCATAATGCAATGTTAGGCAAAAAACTAACAAGCAAATCAGCACCTCATACTAAATATCAAGCATGGTGGTGGAGGCGTGATGATTTGGGCTTCTTTTGCAGCCACAGAACCTGGACACCTTGGACCTTATGTTTTTCACATACTACTGAAATGGGTTATATCTCTCAGGGTTTACACATCCCATTCATCCCACTAAAACGATATGAAAGCTTCAGATGTAGCTTTAACGCTCGGTTTGGCATTTTAATGGTGTTTGGAGTCACTGAGCCGATCATGAACTCATCTGTGAGGCTGTCTGTCCAGCAGTTAAAGTTCGGTGCAAATTAGGCAGCAGGAAATGATCCTACGCACAGCAGCAAATTTAACAGAATGACTCAAAAAGAAAACAGTCACGGAGTTGTAATCCAGATCTCAACCAGATTGAAACACAGTGGCAGAATGCAAAGAGAGCTGGGCTTAAACAAGTGCCTGCAAACCTCACTGAACTGACACAATATATTAAAGAAGAGTGGGCCTAAAATTCCCCCAAAATGATGTGAGACTGATAAACACATACTGAAAATCACTACTTCAAATAATTGCTACCAAAGATTGTTGTACATAGAATCGTGAGATGTACTTAGTTTTCAAAGGACTCTATGCAGCGTGAAAAACTTTCTTTTTTATATGACTGTATCTCAGATGTCCTGATAAATAAAAACGAAATAATAATAATAATAATCCAACAGGACCATTTTCTCCATAACAGACCGTACATTGTGGAACAAAGGCCTGTGGAGGACAAGTTAGCACAAAAGTGCTGCCAGACTGTTTTTTATTAAGTACTGTCAGCAGCTTGGTCTCCTGCATGGTCTTGCAGTACAAAAACACCACAGGCAGATAGTATTTCTAGATTCCCTCTGAGTTGTCTTGTCATCCACTGATTCTATAAAAGTACACTGTTCCCTCATACTTCCCTAGCATCTAAGTATTACCTAGTCGTGGGATTTGCAGGGATCTGGCTGGCAGCCACCTTGTCTGTTGACCGTGTTGACTACAAAGCAGCTGCTTGAAGCTGACTCAGAATTTCACAACTTAAATTTCTCCTAGCGACTGCCGACTGCCGCTTGCCACTCACTCTTAAATTTATCTGTGCCTTTGAGTTTTCCCAGCTCGCTCTGGCAAGGCGGTAAATGGACTGGGACGGTGTGACATCCACTTTCGGATGGCATTGACCATTGGCTGAGAAAGGTGGAGGACACAGTTCTATTTCCATCTCAGTCTATTAGAAGGAAGGAGACTGGCGTTGAACAATTCAACTCCCTGAAGATAGAAGGAGACATTAAGGGAGACAGCATGCGGAGGGGAAAGAGGATAGAAAGAATGGGAACGTGGAAGACAAAGATGGAGTGTGTATTTCTGTGTGAGAGAGAAAAGGCAAGCTGGGGAGAGACAGTGATAGGTTGACATGGGGGAAGTGAGATGTGACAAGCTGAGAGAAAGAGATGCTCAATCAGTGCTGTCAGGTTTTCTCGCAATCACAGACAGCCTGCAGTTGGAGACTGCAGGCAGTACTATTGATGATAGGCTGCCTAATGACAGCTAGGCACCCAGCAGTGCTGACTAAATAATCAATGGACTCATTTGTTCGCACTGGTGGAATATTTTTAAATACACATTTTATTATTTTTATTGTATACGCCTGTGTCAGAGAGAGGTTTGTGAGAATGGATCATTTGAAATGGTGCAAGAACCGAGAACTTGATTAAAGCAGCTTTCTCTTTTTGTGGGGTTGCGGTGTTTGGTATAAATCTACTGAAGGCATGCTCCTTGTCAAAAGTAACAAAAACAGCCGGAAGCTCTCCATTTGTCTGCTGTAGGTGACCGAAATAGAGAATTAAACTGCAACACCTTAGGTGTGAACGACACCATTGGATTTTCACTCTTCGTGTTTTTTGTGTTTGCAGCCCTGGACACCACCAAGGATCCGTGCCAGAATGTGAAGTGCAGTCGCCATAAGGTGTGCATTGCTCAGGGCTACCAGAGGGCCATGTGTGTCAATCGCAAAAAAATGGAGCACAGGTAGGAGGAGCTGCCGAGCTTCAATGCTTTGCTTTTCTTTTCTTTTTTTTTTTTCCAAATGAGTCATGGATTTCTAGATTTCCAAGTGGACAGGATGGGGTCAGCAGTTAAAAGCTCTAAAATGATCAGTTGGAGAGTTAATGAATAAAAAGTGGCTTTCATGTAATGTTTTTTAAAAAAAAAATCATGGCCATATGGGTCATCTACCAATCTTTTACTGTCTTACTCTGTTGTTTTTTTGACTTTCTTTGATTGCTGTCAGATTAAATTCTGTAGGTTTCGGTGAACATAAGTCATTTGTAAACCGCTATCACCTTAATTTTATTTGCTCAGGATTTCAGGTGGAAGATTCACACGAGAGAAAGTGACAGAATGTCCAGAAAGTGTATAAAGTTGAGTGAGAACGTGTATTAATACTTGTAGCATCAACACTTTCTTGGTGGAAATGACTAAAACCTGGGCAGCTGGTGAGTGGGAGAAGAGATGAATAAGAACAGGTTAAGAAAACAAGTTTTCAGCAGAGACTCACGTGTTGCTGGTATTTGTAAGAATTCTCAAACCCACTGAAGGTACTTTTAAAAGTTGTTTAGCAAAAGTGTTTTTATTTTTATGTCTCAAACTGCTTGAATGACATTTACATTTTGCACTGTTACTTGCCTACATTGGAGTATTGGGCCATGTAAAAAAAAAAAGATTTTATATATATATATATATATATATATATATATATATATATTATATATATATATATATATATATATATATATATAT
>VURO01035729.1:62467-75467 GCA_015108175.1 Pelvicachromis taeniatus
CTAATCTTTTGACTAACCCTAACCCTATCCTTTTGTTTATTTTGAGATTAAAGTCAAAATTTCAAGACGTTTTTTATGACAGACAACTGCCGCAGCTTCTAGCGTACCCTCTAGAAATTGTCTTGTGTAAATGAGGTTTTTTTTTCATTTGGCCCTAATACTCGGTATATGTATTACTTGGTAACTGCCCAACAGTCTGCAGTTTAAAATGGAAACATTTTTGGTGAAATAACAAAGACTTTCTGCTTTCAAATTGCAGGACACACCAGGCAATAAGCTATCGGAACTTTTTAAGTAATTTTACACATTTATTTCTTACAATTGAAGTTGTGCTGTCAGATTATTTCATTTTCATTTACATGAAGAAAAACAGAGAAATTGTGTTGAAATTGCATATTGAGATATCTCAGGAATTGAATGTGTAGTTAAACATCTTTACACTGACAGAAAGGGTAGTTTCACTGGTCCAGCTGTCTTAAGATCAACGTGTGCACTATGTGGCCCTCAATGTGAAATGAGATTGATGTCCCTGCTTTATGAAACTCGCTGTGGAGATAATGCCAGAATATGAAGCAAAAGGAGAAAGACTGTAGCGCTGAAGCTCTCAAATTGGAGATATAAGTAGATGGCAAGAGCTGATCCTTGTTGTCCTTTTCTAAATCAGACTGACAGAGAATGTAGCTGCAGTTGGTTAAACATTAGCCTCTTGGATTTCTAATATTGTGTTATGGAGCTGAAAGATGAGATCGTTTAATCTTTTTTGTACCAAATACTTTGATCAAAAGCAGTCCTAGGGACAATTCTGTAATTTTGCCAATATAGTGATGTGTCAGTAGGGTTTATGTTCTGATTTCAAATGTTGCCCTCTGCACAAAGACCCTTTAGTTGTCTGTGAGAAACAGTGAGAAGCATTTATCTGTTCTCTCACCCATTCATTCCACTTTCTCTGAAAAACAAATGAGCAGAGTTGCAGGCTGAAAAGAATTAATGGAGTGAATTATTACTACCTGCAAAGTCTATCTGCAGCGACAGGCATTTATCTTTTTCAATAAAGTGCTTCATTTACAGAGTCACTCCAGAGATGAGAGAGACTGTGTCGAATAATGGGTAATAAGCAGGAACGCAACCGCACTAAACCATCCTAGCATCATTAAGTAGCAGCCGCAGAAGTCGTACGGCAGACCCTGTGCTTGTGCTCACCGAACATGATCAATGTGTGAGGGCAAAGCAACCGAGGGGGATTTCATGAACGGCGCATCCAAATATTAACAGGCACGTTATGACTTTCTAGCGGTTATAATCAAAAGCGCCTTGTGGTGTTTTGTAGTTTGCAAGATGTATTAAATGAGACACAGTTGTAATGAAAACAACTTGTTACACAAGATCTGTAGCTACGTGTTTGACCTGTACAAGCTGGCAAATACTTTATTATAGGGTCAATTCATCCAAATTAGAAAACATATTCACTCACTCTTTCAGATTTATAACATGTAGCTATGCAGAACATTTCTGTTTCTTTTAACAAGGATCTCAGATGTTTGCCCCTGAGCTGTCTGGAATGGAATTTGTTTTGTGTTGCTCACAGCTTTGAGAAATTCCACTTAATGCATTCACCAGCAGCTGCTGCTACATTACATTTCACACAATGTGAAGACTCTGTAGTGCAAAGAAGTTTGAATGCATTCAGACTTAATAAAAATAAGACCTGAGCAAAAGGGCAATCCTTTTCCAATTTTCATCAAGCACCTAAATCGGATAAAAATGTAGTCGCTTGAAATGTTTTGTTTATAAAGTAAATACCTCCAGTGAAATACTATGAAAAAGCTGTACTTGGAGTTTGAAGCTACTTAACTTTTACTTTAGCTGTAACTATAATATAGATAAAGTATTATGCAGTAGAGGCTGACTCCATTATTGGCCACTACTACCTCTTTGCTGATCTTTTTGTATATGCATTTATAGCAGCCAATAAATTAGAAGTAACACCCTTCAACTTTGTTATGAGTTTACCCACCAGAGGGCACTCTTGTTGGCAACCTGTTTGGAAAGCCACAAATACAGTACAACCAGCTGGTCTCAGCAGTTAAGTAGAGAATAAACAAGTAAATAAATAACCAGACCAAAACCCGCCAAAAAATCTGTTTATATTTTGTGTGTCTGAAAGAAAAGTATAACATATCAAAATAGTGGATTTTTAAATCACCAAATATTGGTATCAGTCCTTAAAAAATCTTATATCGTTAGACTTTATTAAACAGACGTTCGGAATTCACCTCAAAACTGCTAGTCTTCGGTGGTAGTTTATAATTAACTAAAACGTGAATAGCTGTGAAAGTAATGGCATCAGCTCCAGCAGTACATGTAAGATTTTCTAAGCGCAGCATGGCAGTCAACCAATCCAGAATTGGAATCTGAGGGAGAATTCCCCCAGATCAAAGATGGTGGCAGAAATATACCTTCCAGAGTGGGGGAAGAGGCTTAAAAAGGTCCTGCCCAGTGAAAAGGTCCAAAAGGACCCAAAAGCCCAAAAGGTCCTGCCCAGAAACATCTTTATGTTTGTCTGAAAATAAGGCGATAATGCTTTATAATACCTGCCCAAAAAAAGAGCTCAGATATGTTTAAAGATGGTGAGATTTCTTTTTAATTTAATCCTCAGAATGTTAGCGTACCTTGCTAACATTTAGCTCCAGCTACTGGGTTAGTGACCTGTGGCTACTCCCAACTTGTGTTCTTGAGATCAGAAATCAAATCAAAAAAAATAATGCATGAATGGATACCGCTGATATATTATTTTTTTAACTTTTCTTTTCTTCTCTTTGGATTTCAGAGCCAAACAGTCAGGGCAGCTCGAGGTACACGAAGGCAGCTGCAAGCCTTGTCCTGTGGCTGCCTCCTCACCTGTGTGTGGCTCTGATGGACATAACTATGCTTCAGAGGTAAAAGCACCCACTCAACATAATTGCTTTATTTATTTTTGCTTTATTACTAAAAACATGCACCATAATAATCCTGAAAAGAAATGGAAAATGGACGTGTCATCATTATAAATAATGAGATGAGGCCAGTCAAGTGCTGTTTCCTGCTACATTGACATATACGTGGGTGAAGCAGGGCAGCACAATTCATCACTGTTAGCAGGAGGATGAGTGCAAAGGCACACTGTGACCAAGTGATTAATGACTGACGTCATTTTGAGCGCATCACTGTATACTGGCTAGTGCCAGGAAACTTTATTGATTTATGTATAGTTTTTAATTTTGACCTTGCATGAGAACACAGCAAAAAAAAAAAAATGACAGCTCAATTTTGCGGTGTTTCTCTAAGTGCAGTGTCTCATCTGAATGACCAATCTCTTTTCTTGCGGTCACCCCCATAAATATTTTAACTGCATCTTCCTCTCTTGCTCTGTCTGTCTGTTTCTCTCCTTACAGTGCAAGCTGGAGCAGCAGGCTTGCCTCACAGGCAAAGACCTGAGCGTCATGTGCTCTGGATTTTGCCCTTGCTCCACAGCCTCCGTTTCCCTAACAAATGCCGACACAAAGCATGGCAAGTGTCTTTTCTTCACCTCCTTCGTGTTTGTGCATTTCAATTTTGGGAGCCAGCATCATCGCTGTCACTCTTCATGAGTCAAACATTCAAAAAAAGGAAAGTTATGATGCACTGTTGGCCACACACATTCTTTTTTACGAATAGGCCTCGCAGAACAGCTCAGCCCGATGCTTGTTCAATATTTGGCATCAATACTCGCCAATTTCAGAGATTACTGTTTGCTAAAAATCCCCTCCCCCCGGTGGTTAAACTGGTATTTCAATCATGTACTAATTAATTATTTAGAGTGTACACTATCTATGATTGCAGCCAAACAGTATTGATTGGCTACGTTCTTGGGCATGTGAAAATGCCAATTGATCCAACGAATGAAATGCTACTCCTGCTTTTCATCTGTAGTCTTCAGTGAGTGCTTAGCTACTAAGAGTGGATTTCTGTTGAATAGCAGCAATTTGCGGCCACAGAGTTAATTGGGAAATAATGTTTTCTTTGATTAGCACATGATGCACTTAAATAAATCACAGTGTGAAAACCCAGCTGTACAGCTCAACAACCACTGTGAGGAAAATCTGTCCCTTTAGTTCTGTTCACTGTATATCAGTAAGGCCATTATGAAGCAGTACTGAGTCCGTGCTTGCCTTTAGGGAAAGTGAGTCAGGTTGCTGTCAAGTGTCTGCCAGGATTTTAAAAGTAGGAATTTCCTTTTTTCTCCTTCAGAGAGCTGCACTGGGCAGGACCTGGCAGACCTGGGTGACCGTCTTAGAGACTGGTTCCAACTCCTTCATGGAAATGCGAAGCAGAATAACTCTGGCAAGCCTGGAGCTGGCACCGCTTCAGGTTAGAAACTCACAAAACAGCTTTATTCTCTGCATCCTCCAAACTTACGACTCAATTGTGCAAAAAGAAAGAAATCAAAGTGAAACGCTTTAATAACCGACAGCACTGGAGAAGAGCCTGGTAGCGAGCTGCAAGGACTCCATCGGCTGGATGTTCTCGAAGCTGGACACCAACAACGATCTGTATCTTGACCACGCTGAGCTGGCGGCTATTAACCTGGACAAGTATGAGGTCTGCATCCGACCCTTCTTCAACTCCTGTGACAGCTACAAGGATGGGAAGGTCTCTACAGCAGAGTGGTGCCTCTGCTTCTGGAGAGAAAGTGAGTGGATTGATTTTCTCTGAAGAAGTAGCACAGAGAGCGGAGTCTATTTTGAGTCACAGCTCTAAACAGGTGAAATAAAAGCTAGGTTAATCAAAAGGAAACACTGGGTGTGCACTGAATGGGTGAAACAAGCTGCTCATGAATGCTATGAAGTGTGATACACAAAATAAATCTGTTAAAAAAGAGCACGATATGCTAAGCCAAGGATTCCTACACATTGAAATGTCGCCACATATTGGATGGTGGTAAAATAAATGTGTCACTAAACAGCAGACAGATCTTAAAACAAAAACAAAACAAAACTCCCCACCATGATTGGCATATCTCCTGTTGTGCAATTTGGGACTGTTTTGTCATGTGGTGTTTTCATCTTTGACCAATTGAAGGTACTTCTTCATGGCCTCCCTAAAGCTTGCTCACAAATGAGTTTTGCTTCTCTACCTTGTTAAAGAAAATGTATTCCTCACTTGATTTAGCCTCAAAAGCCTTCTTTAGCTGTCAGTATCTCTCACTGCTAGTCACTACTATAAAATACAGACTGTATATATAAGATAGACATAGACTGCCTTAAATGTGCATTTTCTTTAATTGGCCAGCAGGGGGTGAGTTGTGTGGTTGTAAAAAGATCTGATCTAATTTTATTCTCTACAGGTTTCATGGGAAAACTATCAATGGCTTCTTTGTTCTATGAACCCTCAATTAATCATTTCAAGCCTCACTGAATACATCATTATGTTTAATTTGTAAACTCCGGTCCTGTTTATACTACAGTAGTAATTAATGACCCATAGATATTATTTATAGATCTGGACACGTTTTCTTTTTTTTTTTTAACTATTTCTGTTTAGTCACAAACACTCTGTACTGATTTTGAGCCATTACACTGTGATCTGTAAGGTATAATGAACATGTAATCACAGTAGACACAGTGAATGTGGAAAAACAGAGACATTTTTGTTCAAATTCCACTTATTAATATGAGTAATTATGCATGAATTTTCTTGTCTGGCCAGCTTGAGGTCAAACTGGGCTAAAAGAGTTTGATACTAACGAGGTAGCATGCTCAGAAAAATTTTCAGAGCCTGTGCGTCTTCATAGATGCTATCTCACACATAACCTCACCTTCAGCTACCCACACGTACCCCATTTGACCTTTACTAAGCAGCGGGATTTTTCTGGGACTATGCTCATTTGCAGGCTGATTGACCCATTGATCAATTGTTTAACCTGCATGCAATGTACTACTCTTTAAGTCGTTTTTTTTAAAAGCACGGTACATTTATGTTTTCTACTTGAGTTTGACTTGATAATAGAGTAAAGGACATTTAATAATGTACCTAGTTTTGTGCAAACACAAGAGCAACTGTGAAGATGGAGAAATATTTCTGTGTAAGTTCAAAAGTACAGAGAAAGTTTTATCGGCTTGGAGGTCAATACAAAGTGTCTTCTTCTTCTTTGTTTCCATTTCTATCTGTTCTTGAGGTTCAGCTTGCTTTCTTGTCACTCTCGGGCTATATCCATATGTTCTTTCAGGCAAGTTCTTGACAATCGATCACCCACAAGGGAATGAAATATAAGACTTCTTACACAAATCGATACAGACAAAAAGTGTAATTATGAAGAGCATTGATTGAGATAAAGTTTAGGCAGACTTCTTTTAGCTATTGTCTGTCATCACTTTTCTCATTTGATTCTCACAGAGCCGCCATGCCTTGCTGAGCTGGAGCGGATCCAAGTGCAGGAGGCAGCCAAAAAGAAGCCGGGTAAATACATTTTTCATTATAATACTGTGCTGTTAAATGTATATTTGAAGGTCTTTAAGCACTACGCTAGCACAGGAACATATGTTGAGCAGGATCTTGTTGCTCGCTCAACTCAGATACTCGAAGACATACTATGTCATACAGCTCAGCCATGAACAGTACCGTCAAGCTGGTGTGTGCCCTCAGATTGGCTTTGAGTCTCTTGGTAAACTTATGTAACAAAGCAGTGGGAGCGGCAGGCAAGAAGCTGTAGAAGGCTCATTAAAGAGATCACAAGCACACGGCTAGGATTAGGCCCTAATCAGGCTGGGAGGGGGGGGATTAGGGGGCAGCACTGGCTTTGGGAGAGAGCAAGGCTAACACAGAGCAAGGCCGTCTGGCCCAGCGAGAAACGCCACGACACAGGCTCCACGTACTGTGTGCTCAACATACTGTACAACACAGCTGCTTTTCTTTCTTCAGCTCCAAATCCAGAGATTGGTTCTCCCATCCTTGAAGCCCACTCGTCTCACTTATTGTGATTTTTTCTTTTTTTTTCACAGAATTAGGGTGGGGAGGGTTGGAGCTTGTTAGAGAGCTTTGCTTTGGGTTTGACAAGAGTGTCCTGAGGGATGCTGAAACAGTGGAGCTCTGTCATAGAGGCTGTCATTATATTTTCATATGCCACTCCAGTAATAGAAGGAAACACACCACATCACCAAATTGTATCCACCAAACATATGTGTGTTTGTGTAAAACAAACGGGGAAAGTTTTCACTGTCTCCATGGTATTCTCTGCTAAAAAGCAGCCTCTCTATCCTAACTGATGGTCTTATCACAGGTTTACTAAGGCGTGCTGGCATTCTCGTTTGCTGCACTTATTTCGAGCATCAGTATCAGGCAGCTATGTGTGCTCGGGGTATCAATATTCAAGAAATGGTTGCGTGTGTGTATGTGTGGGTCTTTGCAGGGATGTACATCCCCAGCTGTGATGAGGACGGATACTACAGGAAAGTGCAGTGCGACCAGAGCCGAGGTGAGTGCTGGTGCGTGGACCAGCATGGTGAAGAGATGATGGGCACCAGAATCCATGGCAACCCCGACTGTGGTAAGAGGATGGCACAACAAAAACTCTCAATCTCCATCTCCTGAAGTTGTGTTTTGTTTGAATCCTCAAAGTTAGGTTCAAAATAGAAGTAGAAGGATTTTAGGCAATTTCTAATGAAAATCAGCTTTATTCAAATAGATTTCTCAAGACAGGGTTATTTATTTTGTGTCTCTTTTTATTATTGGTATACTTGAAATTTCACTTTTCATATTTAAGATTAGACAGGTTGTAATTTTCTCATTACATTTCTATGGTTTTCCATTTGTTTTTACATGCTCTGAGCACTCAGTTGCAGACTTGAGAAGGTTTTAGATTTTCTGCAGTGCAAGAAATAATTGCTTCGCTCATTCAATCCCTTTGTGGAATTTAGAGTCAGAAGAGCTGTACCAAATTATTAGTTTTGTGTCAGAGAAAGAAAAATAGTATCCAAGATTCAGTCAGTACTGCTTGTTTTGTTTGATCAAAAGTCAAAATCCAAACAAAATTAGACAAAAACCGACAAGAAAACAGGCAATTCAGCACTAATGGAAAACAGCTCTTCCTGCAGAAAAATACAGGTCAATCGGCTGGACCAGAACACTGTCCAGAGTATTCGAACAAATTCTCTTTATGAGAAATAAACGAAATGCAGATTTATGCTATGTGTACTGAACAAAAGATACAACAGTGTTTGCTTGATGCATCAAAAACTTTGGACAAAATTAATCTTGGCAAATTGTTTATCACTACACTATTTTACTATTTTAGATTTGTATTACTAGTATTCAATCTATTTACAACAAATATGGTAGGAGCCTATTTTAATCCTGGCAGGCAGGGGTACTTTCATCAGTTCTTTTTACTGAGTGAAAAAATGACCTTATGTATGTATGAATTGTACAGAGAGTCTTATTAACCATCATGCATGCCGTAGTAAAAGTGTGCAGCAATGTCTGCTATAACTGAGGAGGACTAGAAGCAACATTTTCTCTCATTCTATTTGGCAGGCCAAGCAGTGACTAAAAAATGGCATTTGGGCCAGATCATCAGTACTGAGCTCTATGATGGTGAATCTGTGCAGCTCCAGTGTTGTACGCAGAAGCAAATGTGCTTTCAAACACGTTTTGCATGGCTGCACATGAATTTTTTTAATCCTTACCCTGCTCCTGATTATACTGATTATTTGTTATGCTTTTAATGTAAAACACAATTTAAAAAAAGGTTACACTGACAAATCATTATACATTGAAAAGCCAATAAAATGGACAGGTGCAAGCCAACTATTTATGACTGGCTATTTATTTGGCAATTAATAGATTCTAAAACTATAGCTATAATGTTCTTTACTAAGCGTACAGTAAGGCCTTGAATATAATTTTCATATACACGAGTCCACTAGGTTCTGCTTTGGTCTGGGTGATGTTTCATCATCAGATGGTGAGCTTTAGTGTCCTTGGTGTGTCTGCATGCTTGCCAATTTTCTGTGATCGTGCAGACTTACCCACAGAGACTTTACATTACAATGCACCAATTGTGAATATGCCCCAGGCGGCAGACTTCAGAAGACGTATAACAGAAATGGCTACTTGGCCATCATGTCTCCAGCTGTCTGCGTCCGTGTATGCAAGAGAGTAAAAATCAAAGCTTTTAGTGACGTAAAATATTCTTCTTATTTCAGGAAATAAGTCCTGTTTGTGTTCCCGTCTCTGTGTGGTTCTTGTTTATTTGATATTGTCTGAAATTAAGTTGAAACGATCCACTTTTTACAGATGAAGTGATGGGATATTCTGGAGATTTTGGAAGTGGAGTGGGATGGGAAGATGAGGAGGAGAAGGAGGCAGAGGACAACGGAGAGGAGGCAGAAGAGGAGGAAGAGGAGGAAGGTGAGGCAGATGATGGAGGATACATCTGGTAGAACTGTGTGACCCCCTACACGGAGAGCATGGCTGCTGGCCTGAAAATCTACAGAGACGGCTCTCTCCTAAAAGCTAAAAATTATGGGGTTCGTGCTCGGGAGGTACGGGATTGTCCTGGTGGGATGTGTAGTGCTTGGCAGATCCAGTGATGAAACGATGACCAGTTTTGTTTTTTTTTTGTCTTAGATATGTGTAATTGCTTCATCCTATTCTCTGTTTTTTGAGCAACAGAGCTTTTTTGGTTTGTTTTGCTGTCCTGAAAGCCAGGACCCACTGACTACTGCACCATTGGTAGCTGAAGTCCATCAGAATTCCTATCTTGTTCAAGCGCCATCTATGCATATAGAGATTACCAGTAATTTTGTATTGTGTAAACTGTTGCTTGAGTATTAGAGTTGTCGTCCCACTGGAATGACTAGAGATGAGAATTTAAACAAACAGTTTGACATTTTGGGAAGTAAGCTTATTTGTTGTTTTTTGCAGAGGGTTAGAGGAGAAGGTCATTACCACTGGAATAAAGACTGGAAATAGGGAAACAGTTGCTTTGCTCTTTCTGAAACAGCCAAGCATTTGTCCATCAATTCATTTTCTTTAATATTTATCCTAATAAGTTCGCAGCCACCTAAAAGGGTCTGCAGTCCATCACAAGACCAAAAAAGTTAACATTTATATCAAGTTTCTTTGATCTGTATTAAAAAAAAAAAACCCCAGGGAAGTCACAGCACTAGGGGAAGAAACAGTCTGGCACATCATTTTCTTTTTCACACTTCTTTTAGAAATGAAAATGTGATAATTACTTACCTTAAAAAGCGCTAATGCCTTGGTTAAGATACCTTTAAAAGTAGCTACACTAGCTGCTCCTACCTGACATGAAACAATCTAAAAAGTGGACCAGTAGAATTATAGATCTGCTTCTCCCAGTAGCTCTACATCTGTTTTGGTTCCCTCTCACCACTCTCATGACACCATTTTCTGTCTCGAAGTCACCCAAAAAGCAGGCACTACCTCCTGATCAGCACCAAACAGCAGATATACACATTTACAGTAGCAGCTGGTGATAACAGTGGAGCGTTTAGCAGCTAAAGGACCAGAGATTTCCCTTAGGAGTTGGTAGATCAAATCACACAGTTACTAAAGCAGAGTAAATACTGGATTTACATTTGCCAGAAGATAGTCATGAATGTGATATAACGCTAATATTCTATCGCTGGTTATGTAAATAAGTTCACCATGTCAGCTGTGCCCATAGCTTGTTTCCTCTGCTTCAGATTGCTAAACAATTTCACAGTAATTCTGATCTCCAACTTGGCTATTTAATGCTTTTTAAGTTTGCTTTCCAAAATGTCAAACTTTTCCTTCGAAGCAGCTCAGCACAATGTAGTTACGTATTTCCAAACTGATTATGTATATAAATCCAGTGAATCAACTGTGAAGGAAGCTTAGAGGATTTCAGGTCACTATGGTTTCAAACTATTTTTGTGACGGTCAAAGCAGTTTTTAAAATTGTACATGTTTTACTATTTAAGTGGATGCACAGAACTATATACAGTACCTTTATTCCCAAATGGATTATTGAAAACCTTTAGAATGTACTTTAATGACCCAAACGTCAACCACAGTAGAAACCACTAGTCGCTGCCCTCTGCTGACTCTGAAGTCATGTCAAAGAATGTGCCATGGGTATTTGTTTTCTTTGCAACTTAAAATACTGTATTTTGTGTTTCTAAAAGGAAGTGTGCATTACTTGAAGTTCTGTGTGTATACTTGAATTTACACTGTATTTTTTTTTTTCTATGAAAATATTGTTGCCATGTCTTCATTCTTGCTATCGATAGGCCACACGTTTGTTTGTTTTTAGTATTGCATGTTAGTAAATAAGAATGTAATTCTTGGCTGAGCACTTTACTAATAAAGGCAATGGAGCCAAGCTGTATGTTGACTTTTATTCTTACACGAGTATATCACGGATTCAAACGATCACTTAGAGAGGGATGTGTTAGAAATCATAGTGACGGTGGCACCAAGTCACACACTGTCTTTCGCTATATTTGCTTGTGAGTATTTTTAAATGATCCTGCAAGACAGACAAAGAAAAGTGTGCTCAGGTGCCTGTGGGAATTTAAATGGAAATTATTGTATAAGTTGAAGCTAAATTAACAGTCGTCATTATACTGGGAGTAAATAACCCGACAACAGCCGTTTCTGCTTATATACTAAATCATGAGCTGGTTGTGTAAACTTGAATAGAACTACATTCTTATCAACTTTGGGTCCCCAGAATAGTGCATGAAACACAGAAGGTTGTCACAGCTAAGGTGTGCTAAAGCTGTCAGTACATTTAATCATGTTTAACTAGGCATTGACAAAAACCAATGTCATCATGGAGCCTGGGAATATTTACAGAGATATTTGGGTGCCACCTCATGCTAGAAGAACAAATTACAGCATCTGGCTGCTAAATGAATGATAAATGTTTAAGACGGCACTGTTTGAGGTCAAATGGATTACGCAATTGGGAATGAATGGATATCTGAACTTGGTTACTGTCCTTGGATCAAACCACTTCATCTTGAAGCGAGTTTGACAAATCTAAATGCATGCCTCGAACTTGCAGCGATTTCAAAGCCAGGACTAAAAAATTCAAAGTAATCTCTCAGAAAAGTGACAACCAGTAAATGGCCAAAAGAATTGAGTTAATGTGGTCACTTCTCTTGGAGAGTATTAGAAGTCTGGCAGCACTCTGAAATAGCTGCAGTCTGCTGATATTACGGGGTGCATCACCATAATTAAGCCTGGAGATAAAAGCGTTAAAGCCTTTCTACACGTCGAAGAGTGAAAGGAAAATTTCTGTGATGTGCTTCAGCTGAAAAAAAAAAACATGACTGCATCTGCTTGAGTTGCTTGGGGTATTTAATGACAGGTCTGAATCAAAAATTACTCCAAGATTACCACCTTGGGGTTTAATTTTGGCTGATAACTTAGAAACACACACATGTGTGCACACACACACAAAATGAATATTTAAGAACCATCTGTAGCAGCAGTCCTGAGTCTTGCGAGCCTATCCCCAATCTTATTTTATTAGTAAAATAATGTTTTTTTTAATCATTACAGTTTGGAAAGGAGGTTTATTACTTCTTGTAATAACTATAGGTTTCCCAGTGGCATTAAATTAAGAGAAAAATAAAATGAATACACTGAGATTCAATGTGGTAAAAAAAAAAAAAGTTAAGTATGATGTAATTGTGTGAATAGTCTTCATAGCCTTATAATAATCCTTATAATATATAATACTGGACAGCCCTAATGAATGTAGCTACAGAGAGAATTGTTTCCTCCAACCAAAACAGAAAAGTTGTTTCAGACTGGTTACTTTCCACCTCTGACGTGTGACTCATCTTATAATGACAAAGCTAAGATAATAATATACTGTAATGAACTTGTATGAGTAATGTACAGCTTTAAAATACCACCCTAGCAAAATTTTAGTAAAAATCCTAGGGGGCAAAGTTAAATTCTGGCTCCAAAAATGCATATTTATAGC
>VURO01035729.1:75487-105264 GCA_015108175.1 Pelvicachromis taeniatus
CATGTGAAAACCAGTGGGAAAAATATCGATCAAAGAGACAGGGCCAGTTTGGTCTATAAAACACAGGTTTTATTACATGTCAATCGCTTATTATGTACTAGACCAAACTTTCACATCGTTCTGTGTGGGAGATGTTATTTAACATGAAACTATATGCACTGATAACTGCTGAAAATATCAAATCAAGTGCTATACAATTACAAATAAGTCCTTAATAGTGTTACTTCAAGGGCAGTAACTGTACAAGCATTTACATCAGTATTATACATAATTTACATGTGTTCAGTAACTGGTACACAACGCTGTTGAAAGGAAAAGCAGTTTGTTAACACGCGTGCTACGTTTTGGTAAACAAACGAGACTCCCTGTATGAAGTCTGTTTTTAAACATATCTTTTAATCTGGGTTGGAAATATTCCTTCATATATTAATAAACCACATATCTAAAATGTAAACGAGGGCTGCTGAAAATATGGTGCAAAGATCACATGCATATACAGTGTGTTGTAAAAAAGAAATAAATAAAAATCAATAAAACGCTTTCATGCAAAAAAAACACACACACACACAAAAAAAAAACAACCCAAATCAAAAGCAAACTTAAATTCAAGTATGCTGAATAAGATTGCATTAATTGTTTAGTTAAGCATGTAAGTATTTGCATGTGCACTCTTGTATCTTTTCAGACAGTCATAAAGTACCTGCAACACTTGAACCTGGGTAGTTACTGAATTTAATATATGTCTCAGGCTCTAGATACAATGAATGAATAAATAAATAAAACATTTTTTTTTTCAGTCTCTTATTCAAATATTGCTGCTTTAACCTGGACTTTTTTTCAATGCATGATTCAAGTAAGTCCATGAGGAAATGCTGAGCAGAGAGATCAGATGCTCTTTTAGTGGCTGCTGGTTAAGACTAAGATGAAAAGACTCAAAAATACATATATTCTTTCCTAGTCTGACCTAAATTCTATGAGGGATGTTTTTTTCTCACCGTCTTTGTAATACAATAAAGCAAAGGACAGTTTTCTTATCTTTCGATTCTATATCGGACGGCCCATAGATAATAAGTTAAATATGTCAGTCCTCCTGTCAAATTAGCTGCCTTCAACCCAGATCCTCAACACGTACAGGTTGATTTCACAAAAACCAACAAGCCAGCTTCATTAAGATGCCTAAAGCGAGCAGCACATTAATCACAGCACACTTATCAACATGATGTCTAATTTCACTCAGTGTACGCCATCATCTTTTCATTTAACTATTTTTTCACCTTTCTTGATGACTACAAAAGTCCAACGTCTGGCCCTGTTAATCCCAAGTCATTAGCATACATCTTTGGCTTTATGCATTAAATGCTGACGCTGTGCACTAACAGACAAAATAAACTAAAAATCATCTTCTGTAGTTTCTTACTTATCTACAAGAATGATCTGAAAATCGAAACTAGACCGTCTTAACATAATTTCAGACTAGCCCCTCACGATCCCCTTGAGCCCTTCTGTTTCATCATTCGCTCACTAATAAATTCCAAGATAAACACATAAGTAATGCAACACTGAACCGTGCATATCTACATTACTGCATAATGCATGGGTTGTAATCGGGTAGAACGTAACCTAATTTATATTTCATGCAACTCAATTGTCTCTCAAATTAATAACACATTTAGGACAGTCCACGTGAATTAAGAAATTAAAATATTCTTCTCAGTAGTAAGACCTGAAATTTGGACAGGCTGACACTGACTAAGGAACAAACTCCTATGTCCTTTCTGGGTAAGCTCAACTCTGTGTCAGTCAATATACTGTGATAACCATCTGAAACCTTCCCCATAACCTTGTTTTTTCAACACGCTGCACATGAAAATCTCCAGGGGTCGAGCGTTCAGCTCCTTCGGCGATACGTTTCCCTGTCAGTTACAATAAGGATCGATTAGGATGACGATCACATGTGCTCACGCATATTTCTGTGAATTAAGAAAGAATCCTCGTGACACGCCTACCTTCCCGGTAACTTGGCCATCAAGTGCAAAAGCTCCTCTAAGTCCTCCTTCGCTGATGGCTTCGGGACGGTCAATTTTATTACCTAACACCAGCACTGGTACATTGACTATTGTCTCATCTGCAAGGAGAGCCTAGAAAAAAAATACAAGAGCGACAAACTAATCAGCAATCCATTGCTAACACACAGCAGACAGTCCTGTGTGGTGGAAACAGTTTGTAACAGCAATGTTTAACCTTACATCAAGTTCAGTCTTGGATTCTGTGAGTCTGTCATGATCTGCACAGTCTACAAGAAAGACGACTCCATTCACAGCCGGCAGGTAGTTCTTCCAAACTCTTCGTGCTATAAAGAAAAGAAAAACAGCTGTGAATTAGCTGTCTTTGCAACAACTCAAAATGAGTCTCTGAAATCCAGCAGTCTAACTATAAACCTTTGAAAATATAATTGTGTCCTGTCCTCTAGAGAAGCGGTAGTTCACACATCGTCACATCTAAATACACACAAATACAGATTAACTATTTCCAGCTAATACGGCTAATTACGCCTCAAGTGGAAATGGCATTTTAATTTGACTGTACAAATCAAATATGGGTTTTTCGTCTTATCAACAGATTTAGATCATTTGGATAATGATTTTCGAATGAAACTATAGAGGGTTAGTATTCTCTAGCTTTATTTTTAACCGCACTGGTACAAATTCTAATTACAATACATCCTGCCTTTAAATTTTCTGTTCACATGTGTACAATGAATCAGATCACTCAGCATTCAAGCGTGAATGCATACGCTAAAAATATCGAGTTAAAGAAAAACAACAGATCAGCGTGAAGGGGGTCTACAGAGACACCGTGTGGCAGCCATGTGAACTGATTTATCAGTTTTTGATGACAGGAGGCGCTACCCTTGAAGATAACATGGGCAGCAGGCACTAAACAGACAATAATCTTTTCAGCTTACAATAGTACAACTGTATTTTGTGCTCTAGTAAACCCGTTTCCTCACCTTTCTGTATTTAATGAACTTTAAAACCAAATGAATGGGGCGATGTAAACACATCTGCTAAAGGTCTGACAATCAATCAGATGCTCTAATCCCACAGACATGTAGTGTTGTTGCTATCCTGTGCTAAATACCTTTGGCAGAAATCTGTTGTAATGTTATGCCAAAATCTATGGTGGCAGCACTAAAAAGATCAAATTAAGTGAAACACAAACAAAATAGATACAAAAAAATTCAATAGCGTCTCACTGCCAGCAGAAATGGAAATAGATCTCACCTTGTACATGTCCTCCGAGATCAAACGTAGTAAATGTCATGCCACCGATCGTTAGCTCCTCAGAAGCTTTGTGTGAAAGAAAATACACCTGAGATTGTTTCGCACATGAGAACATTAGAGACGCACAGACAGAGGGATGTCACTGACATGCAGAGACCTGCGCTGCTAAAAGATGATGTTAGACTAATCTCAGCTTTGAGGCCAGAAATTAAAGTGAGCCCCAATGATGGTCACATACAGCAGGGTGGGAAGACTGCCAGCTATAAAGTAATATGCGGGGTCACTTTATGCAGCGATAAGGCTTAAAGGTGTCAATCACTTAACTAATAAAGACACAATATTTTACTAATAAGTACTGGATCACCCTGCAGGTGATTCAATGCCCCAACACAACACATAAGACCGTCTATACGACAGGTGAGACCTTTATAAGAGAATGTCTAATGGTAATAAAATATATGATGAGGCACACTACAGTACACTATCTACACTTTAACGAAATACTTGCATATTAAAACTAAATCAGCCGTTATCTATTTACCACATAATGACTGTATAAGCAACAGAAAAACAAGGACAATATCACATGGTTTTATGAGCACGGTATTTTTAGAAGACAGTGAGCTCACAACCTGTGTCCTAATATAAAATAAAATCCAAACCAACACCTGGAAAAAAAACAGCACATGGGTAATATGCTCTCTAAGTATCCCCTTACTTGGATGCAGTGTTGGAACATGCTGTCCAAGCCTGTCATCTTTCAGCATGTGTAGGAGCGTTGTTTTACCGGCATTGTCCAGGCCCAGGAAAACTAGCTTCCCACTCTTTTTGTAAAGACCTGAAAGGATTCAGAAGGATTTTTATTTTATTCCACTTCAGGCTGCACTGCACTAGAAACATATTTACAAACAACATCATACACGTACACGTAACGTAGATGTAATGTCACAATTCATTCTGAGATCACCTACTACACATAATATACTCTGTCTGTGTTTAGTGTTTAGTGTTTATGGTCGGGCGACAAGCATTTCACTGCATGTTGTACTATGTATGATTGTATATGTGACAAATAAAATTTGAATTTGAATTTATACAATTTTTTAATAAAGCACTTTTAAAAACAGCAACAGAGCTGCCCAAAGATCATTACAATAACACCAAACATAAAACACAAATACAGGCCAGACGGAACAGCTACAGAGGCACACAAAAGCTGTAGAAGTTAAACAGTAAAGGAATACATAAAAAGTAATTTAAAAACACAGTCAACATCTCACATTGGGTCAAAGGCCAGGCAGTAAAAGTGTGTTTTTAAACGAGTTTTAAAAGCAGCAGGTGAGGCTGCGTGACATGCAATGGCAAATCCTTCCACAATTTTAGAGCTGCAACTGTGAAAGCTCTATCACCTCTGAGTTTGCTGGTCTGCTGACCTCAGAGAATGAGACGGGACATGTGGGTGCAACGTCTCAGACACATAAAATGGGGCACGATCATTAAGGGACAAATAAAGGGAATTTAAAATGGATTTGTGGACATGCTCTCGCTAAAAATCGAGCGGCTGCATTTTGCACCAGCTGGAGGTGAGCAATTGGAGGCCTGGCTAATTCCAATAAAAAGTATTGTAGTCATTGAGATGTGATGATTAAAAAAAAGCATGTATTACCGTTTCAAGGTTGCAGAAGGTTGACAGAAGAAGCTTGATTTTAGACAACAGCCTCAACTGTAAAATGCGTGATTTTACCACTGTGTTTACATGGTAAATGGCCTGCATTTGTATAGCGCTTTACTTAGTCCCTAAGGACCCCAAAGGGCTTTACACTACAATCAGTCATTCACCCATTCACACACTGGTGATGGCAAGCTGCATTGTAGCCACAGCTGCCCTGGGGCGCACTGACAGAGGCGAGGCTGCCGGACACAGGCACCACCGGGCCCTCTGACCATCACCAGTAGGCAAACATGGAGTTAGTATCTTGCCCAAGGATATTTGGCGTGTAGGAAGGTTGGTGGTTCGATCCCACCGACCTTCCGGTGAGGAGGTGACCTGCTCTACCACCTGAGCTACAGCCACCCTGTGCCACCCGTACATGAGTATTGAGCTTTACAGTAGGATCCATTTTCACACCCAAGTTATAGATTATAGATTTATCGTATGGGGCCAGATAGGAAAGGTTGATGCCACTGGGTTTAAACAACATAACTTTTGTCTTACTTGCATTAAAATTCAGACATTTCGTGCTATCTATCCCCTGATGTCAATAAGGCAATCAAAGAGAGGCTGGACGGAGCATCCAACATTGTGCTTCAATGGAAAATAAACTTGACAGTCGTCCACATAACAAGGACAGGAAATATCATGTTTACGAAAATGCCAAGTGGCAGCAGATACAAAAAGAGAAAGAGAAGTCCAAGAATGGAGCTTTGCGGTACCCCCCCAGAGGAACGATAATGGCAGGGTCATCAATGCTGACACAAAAACCTCTATCAGAAAGTTAGGACGTATCCATTGGAGAGCTGTGCTTGTGATGCCCACCCACTCCTCCAACCTGGAGATACTGTGACTCTCATGATTCACAGTATCAAAGGCAGCTGTAAAGTCCAATTGCATGTGTAGCACACAGTCACCAGAATCATTTGATAAAAGAATACAATTAAAAACCCTAAACTGAACTCACCACAGTGCTGTGGTGAGTTTTAAACCCAGACTGGAACACTTAATGGATTGCACGCCCAAGTTTGTATGGATTTGAGTGTTATAAAAAATTATTTCCAAAGCTATTTATATGTTGAAAATCTTGTTACTACAGGCATATAAGCTTCAACCAGATTGGTTAACTGGTCTAGAAGTTAAGGAACAGACATATATACATATGCTATTATCTTTATAGTAAGATGTCAGTGCCTGAACAAAATGCACCAAGCTTAGAATGGGAGTAATTTTCTGGTACATCATTTCAGAGCAGCAGACAGTACTCACCTAAGAACTGTAAAATACTACTAAACCCCCTGTAGATCCAGTCAAATAAAAATGACATCCTGACAGCGTGCACCTAAAACAAGAAACAAAGCAGTTTACTAGATAAAATAAAATATGAAAAGCATAGGGATGTCTGCATTAATGATGCAATGTTTACATATTTTCTTAAGAGCCTAGTGGGTTTGATTTGTTTATCTCCAGTGGACTGGAGACTCCAAGCTTATTGATTTCTTTTAGCAATGTTTCCACATAGCAAAGAAATTATGTAAAACGAATGCTAGTGGAGCAGTTATAAGGGAGAGTCTATAAGGATTCTGACCTACACAGAATCAATAATGGCATTAATTAAATTTTATAAACATACATCAACATAGTAACTCCCAATACAATTTTTAAGCAAAGTAGTATTTATTGCAGGATTTCTGATTTGCAAAGAAACATATCTTTCTAACAGATGCCATTTTGGCTTGTCACACTGACTCATCATACCTCAAATTTGGCAAGTGATAATGTCTGCAAGTGTCGTGCCAAAAAGCGATTGTCTGCCAAGTGTAATATCTTTGCTTATATTGGTAGTCAACAGGATTTATAAAGGAAATATATATAAAAATAAAGACATTTTGCTAGTGTATTCATGAGTTTGCATTATTGTACCTATTCTGTGTTCTACACTGTGATCAGCCGAGACCTTCTTGGCCACTTAAAATATCTTTATACAACTATTTGTGTTAGCGTTTTAGCGATTTATGCTGCCCTCTTGTTCAAATTGTTCTTGAAAAATTATTTTTTCAATGTCAGTGAGACTTTTTACCTGGATAAATAAAAAAGTTATATAAAAGTGACTTTGCCAAAAGCTGATTGCAGCTTCTACCATGTGACAGGATATTTTTCTGGTTCAAAATAACTTGATATCATTCATGAGAGATATGTTTAACGATTATCATAGGTTAACAACTCACTTACAACAGATGATCCCCTTTGGCACTGGTCGAAATGAGTCTATAGTTCATAACATGAGGCATCGGACTGGTGTTTTTCATATCTGTGACATAGCAAACTGTTATCTCCTTTTACCTACAGGTGTAGCAAGGCAACTGACGGCGACGCTACCTATATGTACCTAATGAAATATTAACAAAGACTAACTGTTAGATCTGACTTAATGTTTCTCCATGAAATGCAAGCAGAAACAGTGCTGCAGCTTTAAAGGACACCGCAGTATTTAGCTTCCTGCTTCGGCGAGTCTTGTGAAAGATTACCCTGGTCAGCTAGTTAGCATTGACATTGTTAGCCCCGGCTCTTTCTAGAATCTGACCACAAGTGGGTCAAGACACCGTTTAGGAAACGAAAAGCTGCGTGTGAACTCAAAAATAAGAGACACCAACAGTAGAACAGGCTGTTTCCCACTGACTTGTTAGATAAAAACGACCGAACTCTCTGAGTCTAGCTCGCTTACCTGCAGCACTGACAAGCTGACAGTTCTCGGTAGTATCAGTGGTCTCCTTGGAAACAGTCAATCAGGGCCCTCCTCTTCTTCCTCGTGCTCTAGAGCTTACCGCATGACTTGCATCTGCGCCCCCTCCCGTCCACCAGACGCAACCGATGTTGCAAAGTGTGCTATTAATGTGTGCTGCGCTGAGAAAAGGTTACTATTTTATGTCAGTATTTTCACTTTGTTCTGTTCTATACTTATATTGAACTGAGAAGGAATTATGGTATTTATACTCCAATACCTTTATTTGGCAGGTGTTGTAGCTTGTTCCTTTACTCATACTTTACGAGTAGCTCTACCCATAAATACTGTGCTTGTAAAGTCTGCTTCATCCCGTCTCAATTAATAATTTATAGCTCAATAAAACTCTAATCTTTCGTCCTGGAGTATGTTCAAAGAACCCAAAGAATGGGATTAAAAAAACAAAAAAGAAACTGATGTATGTTGTTATACATTTATTACTTTTACATATTGTTAACAGAGCTTCTAATATTCCCTTCTCACATGATTTTATTCAATAATAGTTTGAGTAAAATGGTTTTTGAAGGTTTGTAGGCTCTTGAATGCAGGGCTTTTTCTCTACAGACTGTGCAAATATTTTGCAGACTTTCACAATGAGGTGATATCTGTTGTATTGCTCATTTTTTTGAGGGGTATGCTTCTCGTTTCCCGTGCAACAGCTCCCGGGTTTAGGTATGCACTTGCATACGTGTCCATGGCCAAGTAACGCCAAAATCTGCACTCATCTTGAAAGTGTGGTGCGCACATGGCTATTGGTTCTAATAAATAACATTGGATTTTCATATACATCAGCTTATATATTTTTCTCCACTATCACTGTCATTGCATATATCTGGCATCACAGTGTAGTGGTTAACCCATTTGCCAAACATGAAAGATCCCTATTTTGTGGCTGGGTTGAGACACAGATTGCTAGTCTTTGAATATCTTGACCATATTATAATATTAAATAAACTATATTAAGTGTTTAAGAATATCGGATTAAAGTTACACATGCAGTTTAAGTCCAGCTAGGGCTTCTATTACTTGACCATTTAGGAGCACTGTTTATTTGCAACTGTAGTTTCTAACCACATTGTAAATGCCTTCAGTTCTTATTGGAACTGACTGTTTAATTGCACGCTGCAGAAAAAAAACAGCATGAGCCCTTTTCACTCACAGCTAAAGACTTTAATAGGAAGTCATTTATACTCTTAAATAGCTATTATATCTTAGGAACAGTATATAAATCATGTAGTAGAATTGTCATTATTGTCATATAACCCAATTAATTATTGGATGTAAGACTGTAAACGATTGGGTTTATATGCCTTTTATCAAATATTAAAGAAGTTTCTTTCTGTCTGTCTCATCAAATGCTGTTATCCACTTTAGAGCCACATTCTTTCGATGACCACAAGTATAAATGATAATGACAATATAAATATTGAGTTGATATGGTTTGATACCATGTTCATTTTTTTCAAGTAAAATCAAATGGCATTAATTTCCCATTAAATTAAATGACAAAAAATAATGACAGCTTTCATGTGATCTGCATTAAAAAGAACCACATCAGCCAATAAAGGTTGAACAACCAAGCAAATGAATGTTACATAAAGTAACAAAGACATATCAAATCCACAGGAATCAAGGAAGGGGTTACATGTGAATACATCACGTTTCTTGTTTCCACCCGGGCTGTACCTTCTCACTGGTTGTCATAGTAGAACCATTTGTCAACTGAAAAAAGTAAAACATAAGCAGATTTAAGTTCCGTGAAGTAACAACACAGAGTTGCTACAAATCTCTATAAACACCCACCTGAACACGGAATAGGTTCTTCAGCTCCAAAAGCACATGCCTGCAGGAGTGAAATTATTAAATGGTGATTTATTTGCTTAAGTAATCACCTTTAAAGTTCATGAGGAATACATGTGCATGTCATTAATAGACTAATTAAATGCCGCCAAGTTCTCAGGGCCTATTTTCTGTTTCACAGGAAGCCATTAGACTCTAGTTTCTTTTTGATCTCAAAAACATTACTCTTATAGAGAGCAGTTGGAGCGAAATGAAAGAAACCGCCTTTAGCATTTCTCTGTTTCCAGTTTCTTCACTAATGAAATAGGAAGGTATGACCGTAGACTTTTAAGCTGCTAACATTAATTTAAAAATAAAATGGACTTACAGTTTTAACTACTGCCTCGGCATCCCCAGCAGAGCAGCAGAACGGACTATCTGAAATGCTGGTGTTCATGCTAATCAAAGAAAGAAAGACTTTCTTAAATTTAACAATTCTCTGTCTATACAGATGTCTTTCTAACCCCCCAAAAGTGCACACATTTATAGTGTTTACTTGCTCTAAGAAACACATTACCAAAGGAGCTACAGTGCTGTGAAAAAGTATTTGCCCCCTTCCTTGTTTCTTATGTAGGTAAAGTTGGGTACCATATTCCTGTTAATAAATGAAATCGTTTAAAAACTATATTTTGCTTTCCCTCGGTTTGACTAATATTAAAATTTGTTTGATGAAGAAATCAGGAAGGGGGCCAAATGCTATTTTACAACATTGTACATTATATTTTTATCATGTTCCTGCTCTATCATCTATGCAATGCACAATCATTGACTGGAGAAAATTAGGGCAGGAAGTCCCTCTGATAGCATCTTTCACATAATGTTGCTGAGCTTTATATTTGCACAAAGCATTTTTTTAAAAATGAAACAACTTTTTTACCAGTTTAACTCGCCGGCATTGGTCATCTTAGAAATCAGTGCCTTCCAAAACTCGTGTGTGCTCTTCACTGTTTCAATGGCAAAGTCCTAGAGAATACCAAAGAAATACAAAATCAAAGCAACATCTCCAGCTATATGTCTCTAAACTGAAACTGTAATCATGTACGCAATGGGTCTGATTCAGTAATATAATATCAGAAGTGTAGTCTGACGTCAAACCAAGACATAGACTAAAATGTTGAACGCTGTACCTGGTCCTTGAACTCTCCGTTGAAAGCAAACTGATTTTCAGGTTTCCCATCTGGTACTTTGTATCTTTTGAACCAATCAACAGTTGCCTCCAGATAGCCGGGCTTAAGTCGCCTCACATCATCAATATCTGCAACAAATGGAGAAAATGGAGAAAAAAAAAAGAAGTCAATTCCAAAAAGCTCACACACTCTTCGCATATTTCCCAGCAACATAAACAACTTTGATTTTTTAGTTATCCCTACTGTTAAAACTGGCAGCTTCTGGGTCCTCAGTATTGATCACTATGACCTTCCAGTCTGTTTCACCCTCATCGATCAAAGCCAGAGTTCCCAACACCTTCACTTTGATTACTTCTCCTCGAGAGCACACCTAAGAATTAAAGACACTGTTTTGAAAAAGCTGCAAAAAGCACCATTTCAGTAAGTCTCTCCAGTCAGACTTGTTCCAGTACCTTATTTCCTATGTCACATATATCAATGGGATCATTGTCTCCGCAGCATCCTGTGTCGCTGTCCTTGTGGTTGGGGTCTTCCCATGTCTTTTAAGGAGAGGAGTATGAGGTTAATTGAACAGAGACATGGCCTAGTTTTCTGCTGAACATATATCATCTAAGTGCGACTCGCCTGCGGTATAGCTCCATAATTCCAGATATAACCTTTGTGGGGAAACACATTTGCTACATAACGAAGATTGCCCTTCTTCACGTCTTGCTTCAGTGGATTGAGAGGATCTTTAGTGGCAATCTGTGAAACAAAGACATTAAGTACAAAACTAAAAATAGAAGGAAGCACTGACTTAGATTGTAGTCACAATATTACCACAAATAAGGGAGTGATCTTTGCAAGATATGTCATGTACCTCCATCTTTGCATTTGTCCACCTTGGAACTTCAACAATGGCATGAAAAATATTCTAAAAATAGTAAGAGACATATCTTTGTTACTGTTGTACCCGATGATGAATTCTCCTAGTGGCTTATTGTACTACTTAGACTGACCGTAATGGTTATCTAAGGTAAAATACAGATTATTGCACCTATGTCTAAGGAGTTTTAAAAAGTCAAAACATCTGTCTAGCACTGAGGAGAAACCCAGCAGCTAACACAGTTTTTGGGTGGGTGCCTTTGTTGGTCTACTCTACTCGATGGTTTGTCTAAATAGTCAAAATAAGGATGTGTGAATTTTAAAAAAAGATTTCAATAAATTAACCCTCAAGAAAAATAAGGCACAATCAGCAGTTTTTTAATGATATAAGTTCTTCTCTAATATTCCAAAACACTAACAGCCACACACACGATGCTCACCTCTGCTTCATTTGCATAGATGGGTACATCGTGAAAGGGAGAGATGTATTTGCCCTCAGAGTTTTCTATGAAAAGGATTACAACAGTTTCAATGAAACAATATGGGATCAAGCAACTATTACACTGTACAGAATCCATAAAGGAATTATTTCCCACAAACAGTCAAACTAGTTCATTCGAAGAGCTGTGCTTACTGAAATACACCCTGTACTCCTGGGTGTTCGGCCTGCCCTTCTCCTCGATGGTAAAGCTCATGTCTGCTGTTGGTTTAACCCCCTCCAAGTGTGGTCTGTTCACTAATTCAGCAGGACTAAGAAGCTCCGGGCAGACAGGCAGTCATGTAAGGCAGTGAAGCAGACATGCGCACTTCTTAAGCCTATGGGGTTAGAACCCTGACAACTACCTGTATTTGACAATGGGGCTACTGTGGGAAAGGTGTAAACACCTGGTGACAGAACCATGCTGGCTTCTGCCTGTTCCTGTATGGCTGCTGTGTTCAAATCACATCTAGCACTGGCATCTGTAGCTTACAAAAGTAACCCCGTGTGAAGAGTTGCTCAGAATAGTAATCGGCAACTAATCCTTTCTGTTACCACTTCTCCGTGGCTGCCACATGCATTCTGCAGCACAGACGTGAAGTTTCTGCCTTCTCTGTGTGTGAAGTGATTTGTTTTCCATTTCCTCCTGACAAGCTGTGGCTCCCAAGAGTTCTTTTCACAGAAAAACAGATGGAGCTGACAGGTGTTAGCTGTAAGCCAATTAACACGGCAGGATTAGGTGGTGCGCAGTGTTGTGACTTCTTACATCTCGAGTTTCACTTTAACTGTTTGATAACATACTTATGAGCTGTTTTTTGGAAACACAGAAAAAAGATATTTAAATTAGCTTCGATTTTTGCACGCTTACGCAATACTTTTGAACACCTAATCCTATTCTACATGAATGCCTTTTTTAAAAAAAAAATATATTAACCTTTTGTATCAAAGGTTTTTTTTGTTTTGTTTTTTTTGCTTGTTTTGTTTTGGCTGAACTTTTCTATGTCACTTAAGTATAGTCATGCATTTCATTTATATATTGTTATCCAAATAAAAAGGATTATTTATTGCACTTTTTGTATCATTGTAGTGTCAAAGTAATAGTGAATTAAAGCATCTTATGGGACAAAAGGAAGAAAAACATAATGACGGAAGTAGGGTTATATGCTAAAATGCATGTTGCTATCTTTGTTGTGCACTTTCTATGTTAAATTAATGTAACTGTAGAGCTCTTTATCATATATAATGTATTAACGTATAACGTATTAACATTCAGCTATTTATATGAAACATCCTGCTGTAAACCAAACTAAAATGTGCAGTGCCAAAAACAGCTTAATATAACCTGTCAAACTGTACAATAGCACCAAAGAAAGAATGCTCCTCTGCCTATAGGTAATTAAAACACAGTGAATTAAAGAGGTCTGTGACGTTCAGTGTGAGGTCACACTCTGGGAAGCAGAAAAGTCACATGGCACTGAAAGCTTGCCACAAGGCTAAATGTCCAAAGAACACTCTCCTTTGGCAGACTTGTAGATGATGTATCTGATGACTTCTGATGATGGAAACTATGTGTAATAAAAGTCATTTTTACCTTAGAAAAGGTTCATTTGGGCTATTCGTTCATCAGATCTTCTTGGTTTTCTAATGATACACGCAGACTTAACAGTCTCCACTCAAACATCTGGTGAAATATTTCAGACTCAGCAGGGATGCTATTTAAAGTGTTCTTGAGGAGTAAAATGCTTTGAATTGCTCTTCTGAGCACCTGTCTCTGTCTTCTGGAGCTTCTATGATATATGGAAGGTTAAAGCACTTGACTAATACTGATACGGTCAACTGGAATTTCTCTAACTTGAAAGTGGCTACAATACCTTCAGGCCTCTTGAAAGGAGATGTTATCATGTGAGCCCAGCATGAAATATCTACCTGAGATGTTCCTGCACTCAGAGGGTGAACTACAGAAGACATTCTATGTACACACTGAATAGCTAAGCAATTGCTTTTCTTTTGCTTGTTTAAATTATTGCTCCAGCTGTAATCTATGTTCTTGTCCAATTGTTTAGATTCTATTTTTGCATGTATGATATTTTGCCAAATGTTTCATCTTGCAAAACATTTTTCAGGTGCAAACTTAGCTTCCAGTCAATTTTATTTGCATTACCAAGTGCTTCATTGATACTTAATACAATCTGTTCTTAGATCCTTGATTTGGATAAGAAAACACTCACCCAAAGAACACTCTTTAACCCATCTCTCACTTCTGTCACACCTCACCAAGTACACAATTATCAAACTTGTCAAACATGAAAATATTTAAAAGCAGTCCTCAACACTGTACTTCTATGCCATATAACACAAACTCAGTATTGTGTATAACATAACCGTCTCAGCAAAGTCACCAGGTAAAAAAAAAGACAAATACACAAAGATTGCATAGTTTTCAAAGTATATTTGTTTTCTCCCTATCAAAAACAATAAATAAGCCTTAATAAATATATTATTTGAAACAATGTCAAATGATTTAATTTCCAGAAGTCTTAATACCAAAAGTAGAGGCTATACGGTTCCCAGCATCACTGAAAAGTCAAACAAAGAGGTCTCTGCACAACTCCGTTTTTGTTGCTTGTACAGTATTACAAAGTATCTTTGTCCTACCTGTCACACAAAACTAATTAAAGTTAAGCAATTAAAGGCACACAGCTGCATACCACAGGAGGTGAAATACATGTAATCATGCATTTTAGGACTCTGCTGTTGAGAAAATGTCAAATTTGTGAGGAGACTGCAGAGCTGACTTTGTGTTTGAGTCCAGAGGGTTTGACTTCACATTCAGCCACTTCAGTGATGGCATGTCAGACAACTTCTCCAGTGGTACGTCTGTGGAGGGAAATTTAAAAGAGAAAAAGCTCAAAGTGAGACATGTAAATATTTACCTTTCTCACAAAGAGGATACATTAACAATTTTTTTTTTATTTTTTTTTACCAGTAAGGCTATTTCCCTGAAGATCAATACGCTCCAGCGTGGCTATTTCAGTGAGCTTATCAGGGAAGATGGAGAACTTGTTATTAGCCAGGTTGATGCTGGTCAGATGCTTCATTTCCGACACAGAATCGGGCAGCTTGGTGAGCACATTTCCTTGCAGGTCCAGTTCTGCAAGGTATTTCAAGACACGAGTAAATCGAAGGGTCGCTTGGCTGTTTTTCCCATCAGAGCACGAAGACATTCTGTCAACGTTTGTGAGGTGAACTGCATGTGAGATTAACAGTACACTAAAGCACAAGGTTTAATGAAAAATAAATAATGAATAAAAAAAAATCCTTTACCTCTGAGCTGAGTGAATGTTGTAAAGAACTTGCTAGAAATGACCTTCATCTCATTGTCAGCCAATGTGATAACTCGGATGTTTTCTGTGACAGTCCTCAGGACCTTGAACACACCGTCTGGGAAAGAAGCAAGCATGCATTTTGACAGGTCTGTGGAGAAGAAGAAGAACACAGTTATAAACTAATCAAACATTAACATTAACACAGTGTAAATCTATAATTACTCTAATAATTACATGTTATTTCTTACTACTCTTATAATTACATTCTAGCGTTTCAAGTTATGAAGCAGTCAAATTTAAGCCTATGTCGCCACCTGCTGGTACTATCTCTGACAACAAATTAATTTATATGCTCTGAACAAAGATTAAGTGAGAGACAAAGGAAAGGATATGTTAAAGTGTATCTTACCCACACTATCTTTTCCTTCCTCTACAGTAGCATTAATCCTCCGGGCCACTTTTGCAACAGCTTCAGCCATTTTTCTGCTTTAACTTTTCCTAAGAGACATAATGCAACATTACACATACCTCCACATATAAATGGTAAGATGATAAAATAGTAACTACACTATCAGTCAAAGCTGCTGCCCATGCTGACATCCCACTGAAGTCAGCACAACACAGTCGCTGCGTGTTTTAATTTTAGCCGCAGGCTAAAAATGCATCTTCTAAGGCTAAATCTCATTAAAGATTGCTAGCACTGATTAATGTCTCACTTTAACATGGACACACGCCCACTTTTTGTGCACTTTTGGTGTTAATTACATAAGGAAATTTCTAATAGAATTTAATGTAAAGACCAGATCTCACATTCTTCTTCATATTCTTTTCTAGCTTAATAAACTTAGCACTGGCACAATAGTTCTTTGGTTATCTACATCTATATTCTGAACTGGTTGAGTTTTTATAACTAGTTCTGTTCATTTGGCACTGATTCCTACTCAAAAAATGGTATTATCAATAATCAAAAAATTAAAAAATGATCCAAATAATGAGCTTTTCTCATATATTGTACTTTCAAGTACTCCACTGAGGAATAGATTTGACATTTCATTGATTTTGTATTTGTTCCAGTATTTTGAATGAACAACATTAGAAATTAGTATAACAGAAGGACAGCTCAGATCCAACATACAAATAACATATAATACCTGACCATTCCCAGCATTCTCTGTTTTTGCTAACAATCCATGTAGTCCAATTTTGAAAAAAATAAAATAAAATAAAGACAATTTATAAGATTCTGACAACTGGAATTACAGAGTTGTCTTCTTCTTTTGACTGTTTATGGGTCGACACAGTGGATCACCTGTCTCCATCTCACCCTACTTCTAGCATCCTTCTCGGTCACACAAACTCTCTGCATGTCATTCTTCACTACATCCATAAATCTTCTCTGTGGTCTTCTTCTTTTACTCCTGCCTGGCAGCTCCACATTCAACATCCCTTGTTCATCATATCTCAGTATATCCATCTGTACATGTTTAAACCATCCCAGCCTTGCTTCTCAATCTTTGTTTCCAAACCGCTCAACCTGAACTGACCCTCTCATATACGGTACTCATTTCTAATCTTATCCATTCTTATCACACCCAATGAAAACCTTAAGATCTTCAGCTCTGCCACCTCTCTTTTTCAGTGGCACTACTTCCAAAACATACATCATAGCAGGTATCACTACCATCTTGTAACCCTTTCCTTTCACTCCTGCTGCTACTGTCACACATCCTCCCTAACACTGGTCTCCACCCACACCATCAAACTGCCACTTGCTTTTCAACTATCTTGTCCACTGTCTGTTTTTTTTGGATGGTTGACCACAGTTATTAAAGTCATCTACCTTTACTACCTCTACAGGTTTACTGTTACACCTGTCTCTCTCTCACACATGTGTAATCTGTCTTTTATTGACTTTCATTTCTCTTCTCCCTAGTGCATATCTCCACCTCTAAACAATCCCTTCCAACTGCTCCCTGCTCTTACTACAGATCAAAATGTCATCTGCAAACATCATAGTCCACGAAGACTCCTGCCTCACATCATCTTGCATCGCCACTGCAAACAAGAATGGGACTCAGAGCCGATCCTGACGTAATCACACCTCAACCTTTAACCCATTTCTTACTTCTGTCACACCTCACCACTGTCTTGTTGTCCTCATACATGTCCTACACCAACCTAACATACTTCTCCATCCCTCCTGTCTTCCTCTTAAGAGTACCACAGTTCCTTTCTTGGCAACCTATCATATGCTTTCTCCAGATCTAGAAAAAGACAGTGCTGTTCCTTAAATAAAACACATTTAAATACATTTGAAACTATCTGGTAGTTTGTGGTAAGGTAATATTAAAGACAACTTATAAAACATTTGTTACATTGAATTACAGAGCGCTTGAGAGAAATTCACCTTTTGCTCTTCATTATTAAAACGCATTAAGTACTCAAAGTGGAAATAGTAACATAAAACCCTAGAAACGCTGCTTCAGTGGAGCCTTCATGAATCGCTTTTAAATTCTGGTTTACCATAAAGCTAGTAAATACATGTATGTTAACATAAAAAGCTTTAGACCTACTTCAGACCTACACTTCCAGACTAATATAAATGCCCCGGTTGACAGACGTATAGTTATGCTGTGTGTCATTGAAGCTATGCAAAAAAGTCACTTACCTCAACTAAAAGCCTGCTAGTGTTACTAAAACGGGCAGCTGCCGGTGTTAGCTAACTTAGCTACAGCTTCTCAACCCACCAGGCAAGTTTAACGACTGTGTATTTTTAACCAGGGGAGAGGCTGGCTCACCTGTTTGCTACTGCGCTATTCTTTCGGTCAGTAAGATACATTAGCGTCACCTCATATAAGCAAACAATGAAATGGCAAATTAATGCTTAGCTTCGGTTAGGAAAACATGCGCTTCGGTTAGCTTGCTAGCTAACAGACGTGATATTCACAATCGTCAGTCCTGCGCTTTGAAATTGCAGAACACGAAAATTTAAAATATAAAACAAAAAATAGCTTTATACACGTCTTCCTTAGCAATAAGTGCCAAATACCACAACTAAATAACTTAAACTAGCTTTAAAATTTATTTAACACATATAAAAGATATGTTTTTTAATAGTTGCTGGTTTATTCAACTAATTCACATCTGCCAGAATGGAAACTGACATTACTAAGTTAAATGTTGTCTTACCTCTGAGTCCTGGTCAGCTACTGCCAGTCTGACCTCTGCCATAGTCATGAATCTGGCAAGTTCCTGGTTAGTCAGTATATTTTCAAAGGATTTGAATACAATGAACTCTATTGCTTTAGAAGAATAGGACCTAGTTTAGCATTGTTACAACAAACTGCAACTTTAGAGTATTGGCTGGATATTCCTTTTACAATGCTTTATTTTGAATGTAAGAGGCTGTCACTTACTGCCAAATTCAGTCATTACTGTAGATGACTGAAACGGCTAGAAATGTCCACCTATTTTAAGCGTGAGTGCTTTTGTTAAACACAGTTCACACAATCCTGTTGCTAAACATAAGCTTCACCATTATATTTGTCATGAAACTGAAGCATCTTAAAAACCATATAACTAGACACCATATAATCTTTAACCAACATAACAAAATACATATTAAGGGTGCAACATGTACAAGAAATTTTATTTTAATATTTACAATAATATAACAATATAAATAGCCATTACAACAATATACACAAATGGCAGTCAACAATAAAACTGTGCTGAAATATTAATCAACATTACCATTTCATATTTACAATTATAACAATTGATAATTTAAAGTGAATGAACTTGAGATTGTGACAATAGGTGAAGGCTATGTTTGAGTTCATATTTTGGTACATCTCAAGATACACCTCTTTTTACAAACCAGAGTCCATATCACACCATCAAAATTTTGTCTCTGTACAATGCTCCGACACAGTCTTGCAGTGCTTTCTTCCTTCTATTTACTTTTTTTTTTTTAATTATTTATTTGATTTTCAGAAATCACTTGGTTCTGTCAAGAATTTCTGTACTGTGTTAAGCCTGCTCTGCAGTACAGGCCAAACAGCTGGTTCTAGCTTTCACTGGCACCCACACTGATCCACAATCATGTCCTCGTGGTGTCGAACGAGCATCTCTCCATTTTCATAGTACAACATGCTCAGTGGGCTCATTTTGGTTGGTGCACAGCAGGGTGAGGCCACTCTATCAGGGTGGAAATGTTTCAGGAGACTCTGGAAAAAGAAAGAGAGAAGCTTTAGGTAAATTGTAGATAATTGCAGTTCTGAGCCACTTACTGTCATCTGATATTTGATATGCTGCTTTTCACTTCATTTAGTTGTTTTGCTTTGCTGATTGTTGTATTTTGTACATTTCTGTTCATTTAAGCTATTTGTTATATGTTTTGTTGTGTTTACCTTAATATTTTGAACCACTTTAAACCACAGACGTTCTCATAAGTAGTTCTCATATTTGAGATTAAAAAAACCATATCTTGTTGTATCTTTAATTTATAGTGTGTCATCCAAACAGATTTGTTATCATGAAAGGCTTCAAATCCTCACGTTTTACTAAATTAGCAAAACAAAAAATATCACGACCCTGAAAAGGATAAGCGGTAGAGAATGGATGCATGGCAATTATTTCATTGTAAGTAAAAAAAAAAAAAATTATGATATGTTGTCTACCAATATAAGCCTTGTTTCCTCATATATTGTGCCTTCATGTAATTTTATTATTCTCCACCTATTGTGGACTGTTTCTTATATTTAAAGTCAGAGAAGCATTTCTTCTTCTTTTACATTTATTCCAGTATTTGTGACAAGGAGAATAAGTGTGTATGAAAGTGTATCCCTTTTTCTGCAACACAAGTCTGCACTTAAAAAAAAAAAACATTTCATTTGCATATGTGTGAAAACACTGTACAAAAACGTAGGAAATTTGACCTTTCCTGAGCTCTCTTGGTTGTTTTTAACCAAGAGAGCAGTTTGCCACACAAAAGTCAAAAGAATGTGATGTTTTTGCATCTGTTTATTTATCTTGCCTCAACCCCTCTCTTCTAATTCCCTACAGTGTGCAATTCCAACTAATGTTAAATTCTTCTTTTTTATTCGTGTGCAGCTGATGTTACATATTAACCATTGCAAGTATTTCTAAGTCACACCTCAATGGCTAACCTTGGGCTTGTTTGCTTGCTGTTGGGAAGTACTGAATGACCAAATGTAAAAAAAACAAACAAACAAAAAACTAGTAACTATAATTCATATTTGCATAGTGATTCAGGTATTTGAGATACTTATTTTGTCATTTGGAAAGCATTTAACAACACTTTTGGGCAGAAAAAACACAGGAATAATTTTCTTCTTTTTTATAGTTTACCATTACTGTTCTCTACTGTTTGTGAACCCCCTTAGAGAGGCCCTCCACCCTTTTTCTTCAATCCTAACTGGTGTCGAGTTAACATTGTTAAAACATCCATCAGACAGCCACCACCACACACTTCACCAGTATGTAAGTGCATGTACACGATGATATGTCTCTGATCTTACACATTATTGTAGCTAAATGTCTTAAATCTAAGCTCAAGGACTACTATATACTAAATACTATACTCATACGATGCTGACTGCCTGCACAGTTAATTGTTTTTCTTTTTAGTCAACAAAAAACAACATTACATTAATGCTTACATAATACATTACATTACATCATTACATAAACATTAGTTGACTCAAGAGCCACTGAGGACTTCCGGTAAATTCCATTAAGTGGTATTTTTGTTTGCATGCAGATTTTTCATAGTTGTTATCATTTTTGATCACGTAAAGTTTATTTTATTACATATTAGTCTGAAGTACTGTTTCCATAAGTTGTACTTTTGTGGTTTAGCTGCAGTTCAGCCACTTCCATTGTGAAGTAAGTGGTACTTTAAAGATTAGCAGAATTGCTTTAAACAGATTATAGATAGATAGATAGATAGATAGATAGATAGATAGATAGATAGATAGATAGATAGATAGATAGATAGATAGATATCTGCCAGTGATTGTGTGCATATAAAATTTTAAAAGGTCTGCATACAATATTCCTATGATGATTATATGAATATGTGTAAGAACAGAAAATGTAGATAGGCACTCACCTGCATGTAAGCATGGTTGGTTGGGTTTAAGTCTTCTCTCAGAGGACTAGGGCAGGAGCCTTCACAGCGGTAGGCATTGTATTTTTTAGGAAAGACAATCCAGGACCCCCAGCCAATCTGATTAAAGTCGACATGCAGGTCCACTTTGTGACAGAGTGATTTTTCGCTTAATGTTTTGAACAGCTGTGGGGTTCTTGCTGTTTGCTCTCTCTGGCCCCGTTTGCTCCTGCGCCTCTTTTTGATTTCAGCAGGGGAGAAGAACTTGGATTGTTCAGCTGTATGGAGTAAACTCGCTTTAGCCTTTGAGTTTTCATCAGAGCCTGTGTGTGAGAAGACAACCAGCAAGGCCCGGTCACTCACATCCTGGTCTTTTGTCAAACTTGCTTCATAAACGGGCTCATCGGGAAGAGGCAGGCCTCGCTTTTTCTTTATCACTTTCCTTCTTCTTGACACTCGCTTGTGTCGAATTCTTGTTGTTGATTTCTCTTTAAGCCAGCTCATGAGGGGACTTGTCATGTTGAATACTTTCCAGCTTTGCGACGATGTGACTAGTGATGATTCTGTGAGCAGTGCCAGCAGCTGCTGATCCTGGTCATGCTGGTGATACACCTTCACACTAATGTTGGAAACATTCATTGTCCGAGGAAGCTTGATTCTCAACTCTGCTGCCTGGATTTCTTTGTCAGCTCCCAGCGCATGGAGGTCAAAGGTCGCCACCCACGATCTATCTCTGTACGTCAAATCTGATGTAGCAAAAATGGAAGTATTAGCATAATTGAAGAGCACTTTATATGACACAGATTATGATGACTGATTATTATGCCAAAGTCAGGACCATTATTGTGTTTTACAATAATGGTTGTTGGTTGGCATGTAAACCAACCAACAACCACCTGTTTGGGAAATAAAAGAAAATAAACATGACCATTATTATATTACCAAATATTAGATTGCCGTCTTTCCCTCGTCACCACACAGGCGGTAGATAGCTGCAAATTTGTGAGCCTGGTTTTGCAACATATATCTTAACTATGAAATGACATTTTCAGTGTGCAGCCTGTAACAGCTTTATTAAAGAAGATGCGAATCAATAAGAAGGCCTACAGCTTCAACCTTTTGTGTTTTACTTGTTTAGTTGATTTAGTCGGCCAACAGAAATTTTACCTAAAAGGTTTTTCACTTCAATTGAAACCTCAGAGCAGAAATCAGATAAAATCAAACAATGAAACATTTAATGAGCATGCAGGCTAACGGGTGTGGAAAATAATAATATTAAAAGAATATAACTCCTTTTTTTTGTATCATTTCCTCTAAAACTTCATGATTAGGGTATTTCAGTAATCAAAGATGCTTATACATTTTTCCAAAATAACCCATTCATTATGCTACCCATGGACACCCTGCTCTGCGCCCACATCTGTGAAGAGACCCATTGTGATTCTAAACAGGTGTGGTTCCCATTAATCTAAGGGATGAACGCCTTTTAAACATTTAACTTTTGTATTGTCCGCTGCCTGTTGCGTTCGACTCTTGATCAAAAGTGCAAACCACCCGCGCTATTAATCCACTCAAACCAAACACGTAGCCGAAACCAATCACTTAGCACATCCCTGCTTCTCGCGGCTTCTGCATATCCTCTGTCAAACAAACAGGTAGTAACTCTAACACTTTGCAGAGATGTGAAATTAGATTCTGCAGCAGGGACTGGGCGGCGTGGGGGTGGGGGGGTGTCCTGGGCTGGCTGCTTGTGCCACCGTTAAATCCTCGCTCTAATTTAATCAAACCAAGTGCGAAAAAGAACTGAAGGAGGTTGTTGATTTGACTAAGCAAGAGATTTGTATAGGGGGATGTCTGGCGAGGTATCTAATCAACATCACCTATTTAGCGAAGAAGAGGTTTGCTTTGAGAATTAGAGAGAATACCGGCCTTTTCACACGCTGATCCCTGCATGGTTATTCACCCCCAAAGCGGAATGTGGATTGAAAACCTCTGAGGTCGTCTGGCACGCAGTGTTGACAGAAAAACTAAACCCCCTTAACATCTAAGATGATTTATTAATGGTAGAGAAGACATCTGACCCGAACCACAACTACAAAACACGAATGTCAAACAATTCCCTGCACATTTATGACAAACAAACCAAATATTTTTATGAAGCAATGAGCCAGATCTTACTTTTAGCCATCATACTCTTCACGGTGTCCGCTTGTCTTGCGGCGTCTTGCTCCATCGTATCCATAAAACCCGAAAAGTTTGACTTGAAATTCTTGTAAAGTTGCATCATGTAGCTCGGCAGGTGATATCCAGTTCCTCGGTCCATCACGGCAAAACGGTGCAGCGGCCTCATAAACACCCCATCGCTGGATTTATGAATCCCTTGAGCCAGCAGCGCCAGCAAAGATGCATGGAGCGCAACGCCCAAAGCTCCCCATGAGCGCATGTTTTAGGTCGGTTAATGACAAATTCCTCCTCTGGGAGAGCAGGGGTGTCTTATATACTCTCACCCACCCCCTTTCACGTTTAACAAGTAGCTGAGAACATTAAAGGAAATTGACATGAGTCCTCAAGACTTGCTACCTGACAGCTCATCATCTATTCAGTTGGTAATGAGGCGCCTGGGTTCGTGTTTACAAGGAGCACAGGTTTTGTTTGCACCATGTTCCTTGGGATTTTGCAGCCTGACTCCCCATCCGCAGACTAATTGTTTCATCTATTTGGCTTACACTAATTGTTAGGCTTTCCCATATTCTAATTTAGTCTACTAAGCTCCCCCCCCCACCCCCGAAATGGACATCAGGGACAATGAATGAGCTCTATAACCAACTGTCTTCGTACAACAACAATGGCAACAAAACTATTAATGTCAAAACATCACTGCAACCAGTAATACAGGGAATGCGCATGGCATTTAGACTACATTTATTATGCATTTGTTAATAACTTGGCCTAATTTAACTTCTTATTATACCACAGATGGCCTTTTGTGACAAGAATATTACGATAAATGATGGAAACGGATAAAACAGGCCTACCACAAACTGAGATAAAGTCGCTGGAAACTTAATATAGACCTCTGGGACACTATCAAGCAGCACAGATAAAATGAAACAGGAAACAGGTCTTATCGCACTCATATTTAACTTTAAGATGTTTACTTTTAAAAGCTATAGTATTATATAAAGCTTTACATCTTCTTTATGGTCAGCAATCAATATTTAGAGAACTCACTGGTGTTTTTCTGGCTATAATTCCTTAAACGGCGTATTATTATTATTATTATTATGTGTAATGTTTATATATAAGCTTTCATTTTATTAACGTAGTAATATAATACCTATTATACAAATGCTTAATTTCAAAGTGGCATAACAGCAATGAACTTTTTAAATCCTTTATGCGAAGTTTGCACGGCAAAAATGTTTGGTTCCTGCAAAGAGCATCTGTAGATGGGTTGTCGCAAACTGCGCATGCGCTATGCGTCTCCATTCACATAATGAAATCCTTTTCCTCGAGATTCTCCCGAGAAAGGATAAAAATTAATGGATATTTTTCATCCATCTGTGTAGTTAAAAAGCGGTGCACTTTGTCGACAACGTCTACAGCGGAATAAGCGAGCTCCGAAAATCTGTTTTCCTAATTGACCCGTCGCTTTTTCACCTATCGTGTGCTGAAATGGTGAGTAGCTTTAAAGTTTACGGCTGTTTTCTTGCACGAGCCATGGTAGCTAAAAAAAAAAAAAAGTTGGCACTCGTGCCGTTTTTGGATCCCAGTATCCCTCTAGATTACTAATATTCAGCAAATATGGATTTTGGACTTTTGCTTGGACTAGACTTCCGCAGTGAAGGATATTTTCATGATGTGCTTGTGTGGCTGATGGGGCATACATGTGCTTGGCACCCCCCTCCCCACCCCTCCATGCCTGCACTGTATTGTGCATTGAATCTGGTGTTTTGGGCGCTGACAGTGATGAATAATAATAATTAAAAAAAAAAAGTTGTGCAAGCCACAATAGGCAGCTGGTGCTCATTACTATAGAAATGCAAAAATGGATAAACGTCAACTTATGTTTTTATTTGCTTATTAAAAAAAAAAAAAATGTTTCTATGTCCTGATGGTGGCACAGTGCGACGATTGCTCACGCATGAAAATTACAGTACATGCATGCAAATGATAAAAGGTTTGAGAACAACAACGTGTTATGGTCTTCGTAATGCATTTGCATCACTTATGCAAATATTGGATATGTACTAATAATAGGTGTGTTTTATATGGTAGCGCTCATAAGACAGGAAAAATGAACCAAAAACAAACACTTCTACATACAAATACCACTGACAGAAACATAATCTAAAACCCCGTCATGTGTTTATAGACAGTATATACTATGCTAAATACAGGACAAATAGTGACGTCATGCTGTGTAAAGATTTAATGTCTTAAATGCCCATATTTACTGATTTATTATGCGTAATATAAAGTATAAAAGCACAAAGCACATGCTGTTCTTTGATGTATTGTGTTGTTGTCAAGGCCTTTGTTTACTTTGGTCCTTCCAGCTGGCTATCCTTCCAGGCTCCTCTGTTTATGTCACTTAACCTCGTGTCATGGGGGTGGGGGGTGCACTGAAACTGCCTCTGATTGACCCCATCAAACTGGGAGTATCAGTTAATCAAGAGTGAAAGCACAAATATCCTGGATGATTGAACGGCCAGATACTAAATGATGAGCCTTTTGAGCTCAGTTTATCTTGATAAGGGGCCTGGATGAGAAACCTAACTCCTACATGTAATTTAAAAAGTTGTTTGTTTGGACATGCCCCATGCAAAGCCCCAACTTTATTTCCAAAACGATTTATAGTAGATCTGGTCATAGGTCTTGAGAAATGCAAAACAGGTGTTCAGTTAGGTTCATGTTTCCTTAAGTCCCAGTGCTGCTTGTTGAAATTGATTTGATTTAATTTATGGGAGAATTGCGCCAAGTCAAGGTCAACTGAGTCAGTATTGAGAGGGGCCAAAGTCGCGTTGGGGTGTTGCGGGTCCCACCTCCCAACCCTTTTTACTCTTCTTATTTTCCGAAGTTGCACAATAAAATGGCTGTGAATGTTCACCTTCCTCATCTTCATAATGAAACTATAAATAACAGCTGACTGCAATAAAACTGCTAGGACTTAATCAAACACTTATAATCTACCACATGTATGTTTAGTTATACAGCACATTACTATCTACATAAATTAAAAATGCAGTGCAGGTGAAACGAGTCTTTGCTTGGACCGTAGGTAGGCTTTCTAACAAACATGTTAGTTAAATAAAACTTTAAGCGTATCCAGTTTTGTTTGGTCGCTCTCCGTGTTGAATTAACTGCCCCATTGTAAACTGTCCCATCAACAACAGATGGGAATGTTAAAGAATTCAAAGTTAGGGCGAAGCTAGAAAGCATAATATGCTTTTATGTGGAAAAGAAAGTACACTTTCTTTCAGTTCAAAGGTCTTAGGGATCAGGAGGACATAATTAAAGATTATCTGGTCCTTGCTAAGTCTTCAAATTAGGTGAATACATGGTCATATGAACAACAAAAACATTATGTATTATGCTGTGTCATTATGCATTTAACAAAACTAAGCACACACGTGCTATTGCACGACCCAAGTTTCAGGCAAGCTTTAGCTGTCAGACAGAGGGTGTCACATTTGACTCTTGAATACGTTGGTGTAAAGAAAAGTTCATGGTTGGACTCAGTGAGTGCAAGGTGTCCAGGTCCTGTGGCTGCAACATGAGCACAGATCATCACACCTCCAACATCGTGTTTGACTGGTTTGACAGTTAGCATGAGGTGTTTGTGTTGATTTGCTGTGCTTGGTTTAAATCAAACGATGTGCTGAGCAAAACAGCCAGTTTTCTTCAATTTGATCTTGCCGGTACAAAGGACATTGTGGTTTTCCTTTTGGTTTGTTTAGATGCAACTTTGCGAACCTAAGCCATGCTGCCATTTTCTTTTGGAGAAAAGAGGCTTTCTCTGGACAATCCATTCAGTCTTTTTTCTAATTGTACTGTCATAAACTTTGACATTTAACATGCTAATCAAGCCCTCCAGAGTCTGAGATGTAGCTCTTGGGTCATTATGTGATTTCTCTTAGCATTTCAGGGTCTGACATTGGGGTCAATTTGCTGCAATGTCTGCTCCTGTGATGATTGGCACACCAGCTTGTTTTAATAATCGTTATAAATTTCATTATAATCCTTTTCAGACATATAGGCAACAACATCTGTTTCTCTAAGATCATTGCTGATGTCTTCCTCCTTTGCATTGTGTTAGCAAACACCCGAATGCTCCAAACCAACAGACTGCCAAAACTGCTTTTAGAGAGAAGGTTGCTAATTATCAGTTAATCAAGTATTCTGCTAAGAAGCATTTAAAAAATGCTTTTGATCTTCTTATATTCTGCTAAAAATATTTGATGTAAAAATGATTTTGATAACGTCTGAATGTTTGGATGCATGTCTTCCAGTAAATATGATCTCGGTCATATCCAAAGTTAATCAGAAGACATAAATAGTTGTCTGAGTGCAAAGAAGTGTTTTGTAAATGAGACAATGATCTAAATGCAGTAGTTAATTCTTACCACAAGGTGTCATATTTGGACTCAAGAGAATATTGCACTGCATGGTCCATCCAGAGCATGCCCCTGTATATCTGTGATTAGCTATCATTTCATCTTCCCAGGAGCTCTGAGCTGCTGAGGTATTTTTAACTTGACCGTGATTGATAAGGGAAACATTTAGATTTGGCGACAGTGTCCCTGTACTGTGCGAAAGATGAAAAGACTATCTGAAAACATTAATGATATATTTCATTTCTAATGTGTTTGGAAGCTTAGAACTTGTCTCAGGTGAAATACTACCCCCCTTCCTTATGATTGCTCTTACAAGGCCCTTAGCAAACTGGCTTTCTGGAGATAAGACAGACCGGGCCCGAGAAACGATTTGAACAAGAGAGGTGATAAAAGCCGTGTGGTCCTTTTCCCATGGGGGCATTGAGTAGAGAGGGTGTTATTTTCAGTCTGCCATGGAATATCCTCTTATTCTAAATTATGCTTTTTTTCTTACAAAAAGGGAAGGTGCATGAGCCTGTACCTAGATGAGTCACTCATTAGCTTTATGAGAGTTTATTACAAAATCTCCCCTGAAAAAACAAACGTATATTTGTTACTTCTCACTTCCTGGGTGGATTCATTCATGTTTTGAGGTTTGCGGGCCATGGGAGGGTTTGGTTTCACATTCACGGTGTTGCAAGAACGTCAGAATCTTTGGCGTGCGCTGCTGCAGGAAGGAAGGAACAGGTGTGGCAGCAGAAGTTTTTACATTCATATCTCGAAAAACCACTTACCAACTTTTGCAAATCAGCTCGATGTCGACATTATCTTGTGACAGATTTGTGATCGCACATACTTTTGTAAGAAAACATTCTCACAGGCAGCTCAGCCCGATGTTGTCGGCCGTTTCGTTTAATAATTTGGAGCCCTAAGTGTAAATGCGCTTACCCAAACGGGTAAGTTTAGCAGAATTTCTGCACAAATATTTTGCAAGCAGATGCCGTTGGCTGTGTTCGTGCCTTATTCAAATAGGATGCCTACAGTTTGAAGAACTGACATACCCTCAGTGTTATAACTACAAAGGATACAGCACACAGGCATTTGCAGCTAAAAGTCAAGCTTAAATCTTAAGTATTTGCCCAGCTGTAAGCCTGTTTGCTTTCAACATGACATGTGTTAACTGCTAATGAATGGAGTAATTAGCGCATTGCAGTGAATTGGGCTTATGTTGCCGGTGTTGTAAGTGTACCTTACATTCTACAGCGAGGGTTTACTGCTGCGTCTGCTCGTAATTTGTGTAAGAAGTGACGGTTCCGTTTGACGTGGTTGATACAGCTGCTGGAAGGTCTGTGTGTTCGGAAGGTATTGTACTGCCAGGAGGCTCCGGTTTATGATTGGATGGTGAAGTGGATGGTGAGTAAGCCTCTCTGGGTCCGCCTCCACATCCTCTTCACCCCCCCCCCCCCCCCCCCCCCCCCCCCCCCCCCCCCCCCCCCAAACACACACACACACACGCACGCACATGCACAATCAGTTCCACACACACACAAATCCCAGCAACCTTGCACCTCATGAGCAGGGGATGCATACAAAAAAGTAACAAACAAACCAACAGGGGAGCCCGCCCTCCCACACAC
>VURO01035729.1:105284-117523 GCA_015108175.1 Pelvicachromis taeniatus
CCCACACACTCCCGTCTTTTCCTGCTCAGTGGCTGTCTGGGATCTGTCCTTACTGAAGGACATGTTCATTGACTTGCTTTATAAGGACATGTTAATGATGCAAGACTGCCGCCTGCTGTAGTTTGATCAGGAGGCAGAGACACATTGCCTGATAGAACAGACAGAGATGCCAGCGGGGATGTCTGAGTGAGACTGGTTGCCTGCCGGGGAGCTGTCATTTTGCTTCTTTTTAACCCATTATTTTCTGTTTTGTGATTGTGTTTCTCTGAGACTCGCGCACCTCTCGGACGGTGGAATGAGCAGCTGAATGTCAGGTACAGTTGTCATACTTTGCATTTTTTTTGTTGTGACACTTGACTCCTGTTGCTGGTTTGTGGTCGCAAAACATGTCATCAGTCTGTTTTTAACGGGTACAAAAGAAATGGCATGCACTGTTCAGATGCGTGCTGTGATTTTACAACAGACTCAAGAGATGTAAAATATCTTTTTAATATGTTTTACCATAATCTTTGATAATACCAGTCATGGTTGATATTCACGTAGCTACATGGATTGCATTCTTAATGGCACGTGACGCCTGAGCTCTCCTCTTAAGTGTTTATCAACTCTCATTCTTCTGCCGGAGTGATCAGCACATGTTTGAAATGATTCAGTTGACCAGCTTACAAAATGCTGCTCAGTCAAGATCTGTTTGTTCTTACACAAGTTTATGACTTCAGCCTGAGTGGCAAGCGAAATGTAACGTGTTAACAACTCGGTGTAAAATCTGTCTGCTGTCACTTGGACCGGCAGGTCTGCCAGAATAATGTGGCGAGACATTGAGGTTTACAAAAAGTGAAAACCACACCACTGCAGGCTTGAAATAAGAAGATAAAATTGGCACCTTGAGATGAAATAAATTACAGACAGGGTTTTTAAAAATAGATTTGTAAACCCTTTTTAGCTGCAGCTCACTGTCAAGCTGTGATGAAAGCAAGAATGTGCAATGCTAAAGGTTACTCGTGATTTATGTCCTATCACTGCAGAAGCAGAGTTTGTTTGTGTCTCAGTGGATTTTCAGCTCTTACTAGTGCTTCGTGTCATTTCATTTAGATGTGGTCCAGTCAGTGTGTGCACCTCGGCTGTCAATCTGGATGCACATTTGATCAGATTTGAAAACAGCACCCTCTCACCATGCATTACGCAGCTTCTTTTTTACCACAGTGTGCTCTTTCTGAGCACATTGCCGAGCCATTTCTTTTGCGCAAAAATAAACAAAAGTCATAAGCTGACACAAATTCACAATGAGGTTTTTGGAACAGTTGAAGGAAAACACAAAAAATATTTTTTGCAGAGGAAGCACTGAGCTCATTTCCGTGCAGAACTGACATTTTAGGGCAGGAACTAGCAATGTCCTGTGGAATCACGCCTGCAACCCTTAACCTCATTGGTGAAATATGCGTACAGCTGCATGGAGGAAGTTTCAGAGAGTACATGTAAGCGTTTCCTGTCAAGGTGTGCTTATACTTCCTTAGCTTGTGTGGGGGTGTGACTGAGTTCGGTCGAAGGGTTTTCTTGGTCTACCCTGTGATGAGTGAGACTGGGACAATGTGTTATTGTTATTATTAAGTAAAATTTGGATTCAGATGTCAGACTTTTAATTAGTGTACAGGAGATCAGATGTTTGAGAAATACGCACATTGTTGGATCTATTTTGTGGCTATTTCCAGACATGACATGACTGCATCGCACTAAATCAGCTTATTTTTGTGTAGCCAGCACGCTTCAGCCTAAAGATTTTCAGACTGAACGAGTGGCCTCCATGGAGACCAAAAATGCACAGGATCCCTGATTACGAATCAGGTGATGCCAATTTGCATTGAATTTCGAATTTTAATGTGGCTTTTGTTGACATGCTCTCTTCTCAACCTCAATGTGGGAAGTTGTGTTGAAAGATCTGCTGCGCACTACAAAGTGATACCCATCTCTCTCTTAAACCCCTGCATCTCTTATGAATAAAGGGTGCTCTGCATCCTTCCTCGGGGCCACCAACAGATGCATCCTGCAGCTGCAAGCTCCTTCCTGTCTGCGCTCAGACCCTTTTGTCTGAAGACGTTGCTACAGCAAAGTTGGAACACCGGCTGAATTTAAATGGGCCAGTCCTGAATGGAGCAATACCGATAGGCTGGCAGTAGCTTCTGGTTTCCATGGTTGTGAGCCGACTATGCTGTCTTTGAATGTAAAAATTAGCGCCACTGGTTAACTTTCACCAGCTGTTCACAGCGTTGTTGGCAGATTCCTGCACAAACACAGAACGTTGAATTCAAGATTAGTGCTTTTGTTTGTATGTGAATTGACTAATTTCATTGAATTCCACTTATCTTTCATCGGACCCGCACACAGTGCAGCATCAGTGCAGCGCTTCAGTGCAGTACTACTCTGGTTGACGTGTGGGATAAACAGCCTCTCTAATGAGTTGCCTTGATTGGCTTGCAGTAGGATGTTTATGACTGAAGGCTATTTCTACACAGGCCTCCACCCCAGCGGCCTCCACCCCAGGGGCGGAGACCAGGTCTGCCCATGCTGAAATTAGTGCCGTTGAAGAGCTGCTCTTGCATGTAGCAAGGACTTCTGTATCAAAGTGTGTGCGCCATAGTCTTGCAGCAGTGGTGACAGGCCGCAAAGTAAGAGAGCAGAGCCTTCAGTGTACCTAAAAGCTACTGTGTGACCATTTCCTTGCTGAAAAATAAAACCAAAGTATCACATAGCCTCAACTATCAGATGTTTCCCAAATAACCACATCACATATGCGATAAGATTTAGGAAGTTCAAGTGCGTGGCTGAATGTAATGCGAGAATCTGTTTTCAGTGTTTCATGGCCTTCTGCTAAACCACAAAGCCATGCATAACTGTGGTGGTGGGTACAAGAAACCTACTGATTAAATGCCCTTAAAGGGACAGATATCGAAATGAGTTTGCTCTGTTTAAACCCGTTGCTTTAAGGAAAGAACAAAGCAAAACTCGTTAAGGTGACTTTTTACAGGGACAGTTTGTCTTAAAAGTGTAAAGAGGACCTCTCTTAATGACACCTTTGCTTGTTCACACTAGTCTGCACGAGGCCTGCAAAATGTGCTCCGTTTTTCATCGCGTGTCGGCATTTTGGAATCAGAGGCATGTGATGTCCAAAAAACTTCAGCATTTGCAGTGCTGGCTGTGTCTGTCTACTACTGTCAATTTGGCTCTTTTACTATCTGTCATAAGGGCTTAAATGTGGAGCAACCATCCACCCCCCTTTCCGGCTTCGTAGCTTGTATACAGAATAGTGAAGTGGCACGATGCCACGGTATTCCTAGCTTTAATGCCCTGTGAAAAAATGTGCATGGATGATCCAAAAAAGGCAACACTTTTATGTCTGCTAAATCTTGTGGTATACATGGTTGTTCATTGTTTACCGCTGCTTGCTTCTCTATCATTTATGTAGCCCACACCTCGAATTTGCATGTGTAGATCGGTTCATGTCACCCTTATTCATTCAAAATAAAACTCTAAAAGGATATAAGAGAAGAAATAATGCAATTTCCTGCCAACATAAGCAAAAATAATGAAATGAAAACATTTCTGTGTATCTGCTTCTGTCAAGTGAATAATAAAGTTATCATTTCATGTGTTGCCCATTGGAAAGAGTCAGCTGTGTGTCATCTTTGTGTATAGCCTGCCCATGTGAAAGAAAGCTAAGCTTTAGCCATCTGGCTGCCAGATGTATTGCTACTTCCCCTGGTCCCCTCCGTTGAGACTCGAGTCTCCTGCATGAATCTATTCCCCCAACATCAGTCAGGAGACGGAGTAAAGACGAGGAGGACGTTGTCTGAAAAGTCTAACTTCTGAAGTTTTGCCTGAGCATGCCAAGCAGCCTGGCACTTTGAACTCCCACAAGGGGTGTTTCCCTCCGACTGGGGGTGGGTGAGTGGATTCAAAGAAGGGAGATTTCTTTTTTTTGGATGTGATGCCAAGTTCTCACACTCCTTTGGACCATGGCAGAAAGAAAGCAGCAAAGAAAAGGCTCTGGAAGCACAGATTGCACTTCATCTCATGCGTAAGATGTTGTATTTTACTGGATTGTTACGTCGTGGAGTTTTTTTTGTTTTGTTACGTTTCCTGCGGTGGCCACAAAATTATGCTAACAGAGAACCTTTTGGTATGTGACGGGGACGTAAATAGATTTGTGAAGCTGCTGGAGCACAGCATTGAAAACTTGGCTTCCTCCATTGAACTCGGGCAGGGTTTCTGACTCTTTTTATGCCTTCAGTCTTTTCACGTAGCATAATTACTGAAATGATGTGATTATTTGAACTATTTGAACTGCAAACCATTTATACTGTACATGTAAAAAAAAGAAGAAGCAGGAAACAAAAGAAACAAATGTGTTGTCTCACACGTTCTGCTTGTGAGAGGAATCTTTCTGCTGAATCAAAAAGTCTCAGAGTGCAAGACTTGACCTACCTTCTCACCTTCTGAAGCAACAAAGAGGACAGTAGCCGTGACTCATGCGGCACTTCTCTCACCCACAGTCTCACTTCACCTTGAGAGCCCACTCTATTCAAAACTGATGATCACACAGAGGTGCTTTGAGCCCAGAAGATTAAGCTTCCATATGCCTGAGCTGTGTGACATTCGCTAGATTTTGTGTTAGTCTCTGCTTGTGTTTGGGGACTTGATGCATTATTCTGTTCATTTAAGTTAGGGGTAATAGGTTCCTAGCTAGCGTCGTGTTACAAGTGACGTTAATGAGCACCGATACTCTGTCAGAAGTTTTGTTCGTTTATCTGCAGAGCTCCCTGGAAAGCTTAGTTTTTATTCAGAGGAGAAAAGGTTTTCTTGAAACATGGCTGGCTGTCGTTGAAGACTAAACCCCTACCACTCTGACCATGATGAAACTGTAGAGAAATTAAATTAAATTGGTTAAGCCTCAAAAGGTGGATTTTATGAGTCATTGGCTGAGCCTTGCTCTATGCATCCTCTTAGAAAAACTACCACTGATAATATTTTTCATAATACATGATAGCTCATGATGTGGTCACATATCCTGAATATAATTATACAGTATGCAGTTTTTTTTATGTGTTAAAAAAAAAAAAAGGAATTCATTTGATATTGTATAGAGAATTAATTCATATTTCAGTTTTTTTTCCCATTAAGCACATAGTTGAAATAAAAGCAGTCGTGTTTCCACAGATTTTTTTCTAAACCCAACTGGGAATGCTTGCCATGTAAGAATCGCAAAAACCGCAATGCTAATTAGAAAAATTATAGTTCAACATGTAGGTTCTTTCATTGTGATTATATGTTAAGATCAGTGCCATCCAAACATGCTGATTACCGTGACTCTGGTTAACCATATTAAAAACCTTCCAAACAGAACCCTTTGACATCATAATAGACCTTATAATAGGCGCTGTTTCCACTTCTTATGCAGATATGAAAATGGTACAGGTCTTCTTATTTAGCTCTCACCAAGATAGCGAATCCTCTGGCGACCATGAATGTCAGTACCTAATTTTCTGGAAAATCATCCAGTAAAAGTAAAAAAAACGAAATAACCTGATGGCAAGACTGTATCAAAACACAGGAGATAGTCAGTGAAGGACTTAAGCCTTTGGGGGCCAATAACAGACCACAATCAGTTTTAAGAATTTTTAGTCTCGTCATTGTTTATGAATTCAGATACATTTAAAAAAATCTAATAAAGCGCATGGTTTTGAGATGGTATTCCAACAAATGCAGTCCTCTTTTGCCCTGCACACGTATGGCTTACCTGCATGCAACAAAAACCTGCTCAAGTGAAACAGGTCACACCTTTTTAATGTATTTATTTCATTGTTATTACAGGAACATCAGTGTCTGCCAATTTAATGACATCAGTGGTAGACAATCATCACCTGTGATAGTAGCATAGAAAAAAATGTTTTATGATGTGAAAAATAAAAAAATCTGCATAGTAATTCAAAATTGTATTTATATTGCCTACGCTGGTGAGTAACACCCTTCTTTTAACCTATTCCTAGTCTCAGTGTGAGTCTAGTATTTAATAACTTGTCACACCTTAAGTATGTTTGTAATTGATGTCACTCTCCAAATACACACTATTGTATGTTTGGCCGCCGTGCACGTGCTTTTGTGTGTGATTGCTTCTTGTTTCTAAGTCCACTGCGACGTCATTTACAGCAGCTTGTGGAGCATGGGTACAACTGCCAGTGCTGCACCACAGCCCGTTTCTGTTGCGTCGCCGCTTGAGAGTGTCCATGGCAACGGGATGGCTGACAGCAAGCAGTCTCTTTGCATGAGCCCCTTCCAGACAGTCAACATCCACAACAACAAGGCCAAGTCCATCATCACCAACAAAGTTGCACCTGTCGTCATCACGTAAGTCCCTCCCCGAATCTACGTTCTCACAGTTGGGTGTGAAACCTTCTTGATCACTGAGGTGACACCCCCCTCACCCTCCACCCTCCGGCCGCAGTGTTTGCCCCCGTTATCATCTCTTTTGTCAACCCAGGCCTAGCAAATAGCAGCTGATAATTGAATTGGCTTCTCTGTACCATCCACACCTTGTTTTGTGTTTTGCATTGCAGATATAATTGCAGACAGGAATTCCAGATTCACGATGACATCCTCAAGACCAACTACAAAGTCGGTCGGATATCAGACACTTTGCCCGAGCACTACCTTGTGCAGGTAAGGGTGCCGTGCTCTTCTTGCAGCTGCGACAAAGAACACCACTGTCACAGCAAGCTGTGGAGTCATCTCACCAGTCTTTCTTTTTCACATTTACATGTCCAAATTGCAGAGTGGTGTAGGAACATTGTCATGCGCTGTTTTATGATCAGAGGCAGCCATTAAAATGGGAATGTTGTCACCCTCTTCTCAAGGCTTTGATCTGCTCTGTCAACTCTGCTGTGGTAGTTCAAGCATGCAGTGTTTTGTCAGTGTTAACTCACAGCTCCTTTTATATGTGTAGAGAGGTCAGGAGTTTAATCTTGAGAACTTCTCCCTAAAAAGTGCCTTTCTTTCTTTCTACCAGTAATGTGTTTCTGAAATGTTATGAATGCCTAATACTTGATTAATACCTGATTTCTGATGCTGATACTGAAAGCAGTAAAACTCCTTCAAATGCAATCTTCTTTATATATTTATACAATTATATATTGTGCACATAATAAGTTAGAGCTCTACTCAAAACAGTAGATTTGAAATTATTGCCCTGTTTACTCATATTGATATAACAAATTGAAATACCAACTAGAAATGAGAAAAACATGTCATTAGGACACTGTTTGTAATTGTGAATGTAACTATAAGAAAAACCTGGAAACTGCAATGGTCATGAGGGTGTCTGTATTTGTTTTTTCAGTGCACTAAACTCCATTGCAGGGAAAAGGTCTACTAAAGATCTGGGCGGGAGGGCATAGGTTTAGCTTTCTGAGACGTCACAGTAACGTGACGTCACAGTAACGTGACGTCACAGTACTGTGACCAAAAACACGTTATCGTTTTTGGTGTTGTTTGCAAACAGAGAAGCCAAAAACCTGAACAAAAATCGAGCTTAATCTTGCAGCAATGACACAAAGCACTTCTACGTGTAAATACTGTGTCAATTTTTTTTAATCACTGTAATGTTTACATTGCTACTCTCCCAATGAAGGCTGGAAATTGTATCAGTTTGGCTCAGTTCAGATTTATATGTGCTCTTCTTTCCAGGGGGAGTACTTCATGGTCCAGGATGTCTACAGTAAGGCTGATGTCCTAAACACCACGGGCAGTTATGGGGCGCCCAACTTCCGCCAAGTGAAAGGATCCTACCCCCTGTATGGCATGGGTCAGCCCAGCTTGAATGGGTTCAAGCAGGTTCTCCAGAGACTCCAGGCACAAGGACAAGAGGTCACTGCTATAACTTTAGCACACATTTCTCCAGGCACAATTTCACTCTGCCCCTCTTAAGCCTTCGATAGGTTTCTCTGGTAGATCCGATTTTCCTGTGCTGGTGCCAGTTTTGCTCTGCTTGGCCTCTTTTGCTCCGTGTTGTCAGTAAAAATTTGAGTAGTCAAGCGCTCAGTAGAGGCTGTGGCTGGATTGCAGAACTGAGCAAACAGAAAGTTGTGGTCATGTGCGCCAGTGGAAAATGAATCTTTCTACTAAGAGCAGCTAGAAACTGGCCGCAATTAAAATGAAATTGACAAAATTATACATCGGGTTTTGAAAACTCTTTATTCATGTGCTCCGTGTCATATGACGAGAAATTGTTTCCAGCTATTTTTAAAAGGGTTGTCGTTTTAAGGAGGAAGTGAGCTTATTTGAGGCCTGTTTTCCTATATTTCTTCCTACAGGAGGTTATATTCGTCTGTGTAAGAGAGGAGCCCGTTGTTTTCCTGCACAAGGACAGTGACTTTGTGCCATATACTCCAAGGAGGAAGGAAAATCTACATGAGAACCTTCATGACCTGGAAAAAGAGGAGAGGATGGAAAGCCTGGAGCTCACTATTAGAAAGGAGGTGACCGACAAACTCATGCCTAATCTCTAAGGCAGGTTTTTTTTTTTTGGCTAAAGTGTCATTTGCAACAGTATTAAAACTCTCCTTTCTTCCACGCTCCACAGCTCCATGACTTTGCCAAGCTCAACGAAAACGTCTTCTACGTCTACAACGACATCGAGTACTTTAAAGACGAGCCACAGAAGATATCTATCACGTGCGAGGAGGACATCCATGTGACTGAAGAGGTCTACAAGAGGCCGATGTTCACTATGCCGACCTACAGGTTGTTTACATTGTTCCTTTATTATGCCTGAGCTCCTTGGGTCACACACACATACGAGTTTACACGAAGCAGCGTGCGGCTGCCTGCTGCTGAACATGCAGGGAAGGTTATAAATAGTGGCGCTTGTTTGTGCAAAGACTGGTTGCCCTGCTTTTTTGGAAACGAGAAGAAACGGGGGCGTAAAAACTACAGATTGAAACATCCTGTTTGCAATCAGATCTGCGGTGTCGGCTTTGCTGAGATGTTATGAACCGCTCGCTGCGTATCCAGGCCAAGAGAATGTATTATTCCCATAGGAGAGCCCTAAAGCCTTTACTCTTAATCTTTATGTTTTGTAAACAATAGGATGTTTTATTATAAATAGATTCAAAGTGCAGGTGTTTGGGCTCATCCTGTGATTCGGATCGCTCCCATCATCCCTTGTGGCTTGCCGGAAAAGGCATAGTTTCTATCTGATGAGATTAGTAAACACAACATTTGGGAGCTCGGCTGTAAAGTCTTAAGGTTATATGTTTATGTGCTCTGACCTACATAAGGGCAATATTGACACAACATACCCAGGCACGGGTTCAACTCTGGGTGACAGTGTGTTATTTTGCAGGTACTACAGATTGCCACTGCCCACAGAGGGAGCACCACTGGAAGAAGACTTTGACGCATTTGTTAACATACTCAGGGTAAGCAGATGTAAAAATGCCAGTCATGCTACAAACCCAGCTGTTACATAGTCCTTTTTTGGGCTGTTTTTTTTTAATTTTTTTTATCTTGTTCTGATGTGCTATTAAAGTTATTCATGGCCAGAGCTTTGGAGAGCATCTGGAGTTTCTCACTGAGGTAGTGAGAAAGCATCACTAGCCTTTTTTAATCCACATGCATGCCATTATCTATCCTGCATGTGTAATTATTAATAAGTCCAAAAAAAAGGGAAGTAAGGAGTCACTCCATGTGCACTCTTTGGTCATCAACTTTGTCTGGTTTCCGTCCTTCCCTTCAGTCATACAGGATGTTCTTTTATTCTTGTTTTGACCTTTTTTGGAGTGACTTGCAGCAGCCCTTCCCATTCCCTGTGGTTTGAAAGCAGATTCATTTTTTGTGTTTGGATCAGAGCTTTGTTTTAGTAAATCTTAGTCACTCACCCTGATAATTCCAAAGTGATCAATTCAATTTGATGCTGTAGAGGTTTAGTAAATGAGTTTGATATCTTTTTAAACTGACATTTTCTAGTGCAAAGTATGTATTATCAAAGTATGTATGACTAGCCAAGTGGGCATCTTGTGTCCTACATTCAAAAATGCACCCCATCCAGGATGTACCCTACTAATTTTGGTAGTAAGAGCAGATCTGGTGCGGATGCGCAATAGGTTAACTTGGCATTTGGGACTTCTAATACTGTCTACAATTCATGTGTGAAAATTGCTTAACTCTCATCTATGTGCATCGTTTTCCAGGAGAGCCCGAGCTTGTCTCTGGGCCATGGTGCATCCCAGAAGCTGCCTGCTCTGCTGTTCAGTTGCCAGGTAGGCGTTGGACGCACCAACCTAGCCATGATCCTGGGCACGCTTGTCATGAATCGCCTCAGGGGTGATTCACAGCCTCCAGCTCAGTAAGAAGTCCACATCAAATGGAAAATCAATGACAAGAATTTATTCATTGTATTTTTTCATAAGGCTAAATATTTGTTTTGTCAGAGTTGAGGAGCCAGCTCCTTCAGACCCCAGACCACTGTTCCAGGTGATCCAGTCTCTGATCAACAAGCTGCCCAATGGACAGCAGGTCATGGAAGAGGTAAAGCTGATAATGTGTGTCTTCACAACAATTGATTAGACAAAATAATAATAATTCTAGAATAAATTATACATAGGCTGTAGTTTCCAAACAAGGATTTTATGCAATAACAAGAGGTATAAACCACTGTATTATTCAAACAGGTATTAAAAAAAAAAGGTTTATATATGTCGTGAGTCATTGTCTTTTTTCTTCTTCACAGGTCGACCAGGCGATTGCCCTGTGTTCAGAAATGCACAACATAAAAGAAGCAATATATGAGAACAAGAGTAAGCTGGAAGGGATTGGTGAAGATTATCAAATTCAGGTTAGTAATGATATAGATCTTTGAAGCCTGCAACTTGGAACTTCTCTTTAAAAGCAGCAGCTTGTGTTATAAATGGCTCATAACTTACAGGGGCCCCCGCTGCTCAGTGTAAGTCCTGCCTAATAGAATAATTGTGACAGCACAATCAGCCTTAATAAACGTCTTTTATCAGTGAGGGCTCTTGAGCTGATGGAGGACTTAAGTAGCTGATATCATTAATTGATTTCTTTCCTGTCTTTCAAGAAATAAGCTTAATTATTAAAGCAGGCTTGGTTAAAGTGCTTTGATAGAGAAATTAGAAACACCTTGTAAAAGCTGCTACTGCGATCAGATAATCAAGCTTTTATTCCTCTCTTAGGGAAGCAGTACCAAAGACTACTTTCTCAACAGAACAATGCAGAGCTTGGAGCGCTACTTCTACTTGATTGTATTCAATACGTACCTTCATGAGCAGGTAAAATAGTTTTTTCACCGTAGATGTCTTCTCTGGGACCATGAAAAAAAAATCGTAAGTCAAACCTCTGTGTTGTTTTTTTTTTTGCAGTATCCTCTTGCCTTTGTGTCCAACTTCAGCCAGTGGATGTGCTGCCATGCTTGGCTGTACAGGTTACTGGCATGCATGGATCTATCCGAGCTGTCCGCTCCGGCAGAGCTGGTCACTAAAGGAGCCCGCGTGCTGGTGGGAAAATTAGATTACGTATTATATTTAACAATATAATTACTGCTAACATTGTTAGTGATGTGGAATTATGTGCTCTTTGCTCGCATATCATTCAGAGTCTGATTCATAGGCCATTTTCTGGCTATTAGTAATATTTTATGATTAATGGGGTGATAAAAAGATTGGGAAAGAACTCTCTTTACTCCGAATGTGTCAACAAAATTAAACAAGACTTCTGAGCCTTCAATGAAAATATTTTTTGATATATATTACCTTGTTTCTCTATTCAAAAGTAAAATGTGTGAATTCCTTTAACACCAAATATAAGCTCTTAATGGAAGTGATCAGCTGGTGAGGTTTTAGGGGGACAGCAGCGGATGCAACATGAAAAAAACAGGCTTAGGTCCAGAATTTTAATTTGCTGAGGTTTTGATGTTTTCTAATGTTTCAGAACTTCTTAATAGATTTTAATTGCCGATCTTTGTTCAGGTTCTGTAAACTCTTAATAGTCCATTACCGTAATTTCCGGACTATAAGCCGCTACTTTTTGCACAAGCTTTGAACCCTGCGGTTTATTGTCCGGTACCTCTTTTCTAAGGCTTTTTCATGATTTTTGTGACATCGTAAGAGGATTTGTTTTGGTTTGTTCCGCCATTTTGCCTGGCAGAAAGGCATGTAATCAGAGTGATATGTTGG
>VURO01035729.1:117543-129111 GCA_015108175.1 Pelvicachromis taeniatus
TTAGGTCCAGAATTTTAATTTGCTGAGGTTTTGATGTTTTCTAATGTTTCAGAACTTCTTAATAGATTTTAATTGCCGATCTTTGTTCAGGTTCTGTAAACTTTTAACTTGAAGGTGTCAAGTTGTGTTCATTTTTTCAATGCAAATAGGTAAATGGTCATTTGTAGCACATTTGTAAATGATTAAACCTCATAAAAACAGCACTTGGTTTCAAGGAAAACATTTACAAGAATCAGTCACGATCCACAACATTTAGCCACAGGCTAAAGACGGAACAGTCGACAGTGCCACTAAAGAGACACGCTAACTGACCAGGTTGCTAGGTTTGAGTGGCTGCACTGAGCAGATGAGGATTTAGGGCAATAGTCCATTACCGTAATTTCCGGACTATAAGCCGCTACTTTTTGCACAAGCTTTGAACCCTGCGGTTTATTGTCCGGTACCTCTTTTCTAAGGCTTTTTCATGATTTTTGTGACATCGTAAGAGGATTTGTTTTGGTTTGTTCCGCCATTTTGCCTGGCAGAAAGGCATGTAATCAGAGTGATATGTTGGTCACATGTCCCTCCGCCAGCCAAAGTAGTGCCGGAAGTCGGCAAGTCAGATCCATAACTTCAGGATAAGGATTGGCTCTAAGGGCTGGGTCGGTCGGGCGGCGGTCCGCGGCCCACTTTGCAGGGCTCTTCCGAGGCTGGTGGAGCAGTCGCTCCGTTGCCCTCCCCTCCCCCCGCAAGGTGGGCCGTGCACCACCGCTACTAGCAACTAGCCCGCCCGCTAGCGCTACTAGCCCGTTAGCGCACCTGCGGATTTTAGTCTGGTGCGGCTAATGTATGAACAAAATATGATTTTTTCATAATTTCAAGTAGTGCGGCTAATATTCAGGTGCGCTTTGTAGTCCAGAAAATACGGTATTTAGTTTTTGCATCAGAAGCTGTTCAATAAATCACGTATTTCAGAGACATAGTTTTGAGACATGTTGGTAGACAGTGTGCTTAAAATCACAAATAATAGAAATATTGAAAAGTCTGCTTGTTTTGAATTGCGTTATTGCTTGAATGTTTTTGTGTGAAGCTGAGCTTCTCAGCGTGTCCTTGGCTAGCTTTATAAATATATTCCTTAACAACGTCCCTAAATCTATTATGATCTAATTATTATCTTCCTACATTTACCCCTTTAAACAACATACATTTCCACATACAAGCCACCATGCTAGATGCTGGTATGAAAACACATTTCATGAATTCACCCGAGATCCATCATCTGTATCTGTAATTGTCTGTCTTTAAAAGCACTGTTTAGTACATTCTGTCAATAACTGTGTGTGTGCAGGTTGCTGATGAGTACTTGGCTCCTGACGTGCTCAGCACAGTAAAAGAGATGAAGGCGGTTAACTTCAGACGAGTGCCCAAGATGCCTGTTTATGGAATGGCTCAACCAACATCTGAGGTGCAGCAGATTATGTGAAAATGAATGCAAGAAAAACGAAAGTTGGAAAGGGGGTTTGTTACCGATATATAGTTTTTAATTGGATCCAGAATGAAAGAAATGTTTTTTGTAATATTTGCTATAATTACTAAAAGATATACTCATAGTTTGATACCTTAGTTGTCTCAAAAAAAAAAGGTAAACATTCAACCTGCAGTTATTGGCTGAATGGGCTCAGTTATAGTTATCAGTATGCATTTATGCAGTCAGATTTATTCATAAGTACAAATGGACTCAGCAACCAGAATGAGTCATGATTACTTCCCACTCGCCCACCTCAAGACACTCATACTGGACTTCCAGCTTCTTGCCCTAATCATCTTAACTTGCTGCGCGCAGGCTACTGGAGCTGTTTTAGCCCATCTGACGGATGAAAAGAGGAAGCACACCCACGTGCTGTGGGTCAACCTACAGGAAGAGCTGGTGTTAGAAGGAAATGGCCAGATTTTTGCTGTGAGGGAGCCCACGTGTCTGGACCAACACATCTCTATCCCGTCATGTGACCCAGAGCTGCTAGAGGTAGACAGAAAATTCATTTTCTTCGGTGCTTTTAAATGTTTTTTTCAGGGCTTTTATATTAGTTGGAATAATAAAGACTGTCCCAAGGATTTTAGTCTGTTCGTTAAACAAGTAAAGTGAAAACATTTCTGTGTCCTCCTCCTTTAGAAACTTGAGACATCCCTAAAGGAGGAGATTCTGCGAGCGCAGAAGTGGCTGGAGGTGATCCTGGAGCAGGAGAAACAGATGAAGATGTTCAAAACCTGCCTGACTGTTCAGGAGATCTTCAACCAGCACAAAAGCTCTCACCAGGGCCTTGTCTGCAAACGCATCCCTCTGCCAGACTGCAGCGCACCCAGGGAGGAGGTAATGATGTGTCAGCCTGTGTGTGTAAACACGTGTGTGTACAAACACACGCGTCCTTTCAAACATGCAGTCTCAAGAGGCAGAAACAGCTTCTGGTTCATTTGATAGGTGTTTGTATTAAAGACAGCTGAGAATGATTAAGGCTTTTGCGCCCTCTAGTGGTTAACAATCTTAGAACCAGAGCTTATTTCGATTTAAATTTTTATGTGTTATGTTTCAGGATTCTTTTAATATTCTTTTATTTATTTTAATGTGATATTAGTACAAATCTGCGTAAATAAAGACATATTGTGATAATATTTGTATGTGCGATCATCTGCAGGACTTTGATAAGCTATTGGAGGGCATGAAGTGTGCCTTGGCTGAGGATTCCCACTCAGCCTTTGTTTTTAATTGCTCCAACGGCAAAGGCAGGACCACAACCGCTATGGTCGTCGCTGTTCTGACTCTCTGGCACTTTAATGTGAGATGAATATTTGAGTTGTCTTCATGCTTACTGAGAGCCACTCTGTATAAAACCACTTCAGCTAATGAAAACCTGGCTTCCATCTGCAGGGTTTTCCTGAGTTTGCTGAAGATGAGATTGTGAGTGTTCCTGATGCTAAGTACACAAAAGGAGAATTTGAGGTATGTGCACTTTAAAAACCAATATCTTCACCAGCTTGTAAACACATAAAAACATCTTGCATAATGAACATACGTTTACATAAACTAAACAAATATAAATATAAATACAGAGAACTTAAGACAAGTTTAGTCAACAGCCATTTATCTGTATTACGACAGGGTGTATACGTGTATCTCTTTTGGAAATCCATAAATTTACTGACTCAAAACTGAGTGCGATGAGGTGTTTGAGCTGGTATGCTGTGTTTAGTTGTCGCCGTGCTTTGAGGCCAGTTAAAAAAATACTCTAGAAGTCTTGTGGTTTGTTTAAATGCGACTATGCAAACTTCAGAAGAAGAGACGTTCTCCTGGAAACTCTTCCAAACTAGCCATACTTGTTTCGAGTCATTTTCCGGTTACTTTTTTTTAACATTTAATATGTTAACTGTGACCTACAGAGTCTGAGATATGGCTTTTGGGTCCGAGCAGTCTCTGACTGGATTTGCTAGGATTTCCTCTTACCTGATACATGTTCTGCCGTTGTGCTGAATTTACAACATAATCAAATCTTGACAGTCAAATGCAACACTTGAATACATGTTTAAACACGGGTTAATGAAGCTAGAACACCTGTTGGTGGGATGTTTTTGTTTGTGGATGCTGCTTATTGAAAGAAAGTACACTGGGCTTTTGTGCTACTACTAACAGCTACCTATAAAGACTAAAATGAGCTCAGCTGAGTAAACGATGGAAGAAAGTCAATTTGTCAAAAGAAGTTAGATAATCTTCTTCCGTCTCAACTTGTTTTATTTTGTTGCTAAAGCTCTGGCAGTTTCTAGTTGGGCAGCTATTGTAAAGCTTTTTGTAAACATCTCCTGCACCCATGTGGCCATTTTAATGAATCACATCACCAGACCCTCCAAACAAATCATGTATGCCATGCTGTCTGTTCAACAAAGAGGTACTGCACACTCCTCTTTAGTTTTCTTGCTGCACCTGTGATTGAAAGCTTTGAGCCGGCATAGCCAAAAGCCAAAGCTTTTCTTCTCTGGTCTGAATGGTGTCTGTGAATTGGAGCCTCTGGCTGTTTTTCTTGATTCATAGTTGTGACAATGAATCGGTGGTTGGAACCTGCTGCCTGAGTCCATAGCATTGTAAACATGGACGCAGAGAAAGAGGCCACACTCTGCAGGCGCACAATACCACATGCCAATCACAGCAGCGAGTTTTTGGGATACACTGGGTGGTCACCACGGAAACCTTGTCTGCCTCCAGTTCAGCCTCTGAAAAAGGGTGCTGATATGTCTGTGAGGTCCAAAGCATTACGCAATGGATGAACTGGCATGGAGTGAGATAATCCTCTCCTGGTTTGATGTCTTGATCCTCTGATTCTCTGCTCAGGTGTATGAAACATCTTGAAAAACATTTACTCCCAGCAGGCTTTTTTAAAAATTTTTTAAGAGTTCCCCAAAGCCCCTGCAAACTGAAACAGTGACTCTTTGTTTGTCTGTCAGCAGATTTATGCAAAAACTACAAGGACAAATTTTGTGAAAATTGATGGAGATGTGGAGAAAAATAGGCAAAAGAAGATAAAAATATCTTCTTTACTCTAAAATATTTTACAGTTGCATTTGCTATACATATGGTATTATTCATAGGTCTTCATAGCAAATGTATGAGGCTGCTTCTCCAAAAATGAATCTCATAAATTCCATTCCATCATTAATTCCATAAAAAAAAACACCCCACACATCCAGTTCAGCACTAAAGGACATGAAGAAGAAGTTAGTGTTGGGTAATTACATATAAAGTCAAACACACATAGAAGGAATTGCATCCAGAAGATGAACCTGGTATCAAAATGATGGTAAAAAGGAGACATTTCATATGCCATAAGTTTCTTGGGTGCCTTACTCATAAAGCTCATCAAAGTTTATCCAAAAAGCACCTTATTTTCCACAGATCGTTAAACTAATGTTGATATTAGCCAAAGGTTAAATAAAACTAAATTAAAAATGTAGTTTTTAAATGACGATGTGAAGGAGAAACCTAGCTGACACTGTGTGAAAAGGTATTTGCCCCTTAAACCTAATAACATGTTGTGCCACCACTGGCAACAAGAACTGCCACGAGGTGTTTGTGATAAGTGCCAATGAGCCTTTCACATCGCTGTGGAGGACTTTTAGTCGTCACTTCTTTGTAGAATTGATTGAATTCCACTTTGAAGGGGTTTCAAGCATGACAAGCCTGTTTAAGGTCAGATCATATTCAGCTACATAACCCAGGTGCGCTTGAGCTTTAGCTTTAGAGCACAAAGTCACGATCAGACAGTCTCCTTCAGGATTTTCTGATAGAGAGCACCTTTAATGGTTCCATCAATTACAGTAAAGTGTCTGGGTCCTGAGCAGCAATGGAGCACCAAATGATCACACCACCACCAAGCCGTGTTTGTCTTATTCCCGATGTAACAGGGACTCAAACCTTCCAAAAAGTTCAACGTTTGTTGCAGTGGTTTTCTCCTTGGAACTCTCTCATGAATGCCATTTCTGGCCATTATTGTTGAGGCCTGCAAGTCTTAAGATGTTGTTCTGGGTTCCTTTGTGACCTCCTTGATGAGTCATCTATGCTCTCTTGGAGTAGTTTTGTTAGGCCGGCTGCTTTTGGGAAGGTTTGCCACTATTCCAAATGTTGTCCAAGTGTGGATAATGACTGTCACGCTTATAATGGCTTTGTAATAGTTTCCAGACTGATGTCATTGATTTCTCAGCTGTTCTCGAGTGTCTTTAGAGTGTGGCATGATGTGTTGCTTTGCGGGTTCTTTTATCCTACTCCACTTTGTCAGACATGGTCTGTCTTAGTGATTTTTGTTTCAACAGCTGTAAACAGGCATTGCTGTGACTAATGAAATTGATCTCAGTTTTCCCCCCCAAAAAAAGAAAAAAAAAAGTGACTGATCACGATTCTTTTTTTACACGGGGCCAGGTAGGTTTAGTTAGCTTTTTTCTTTAAAAAAAATTGTCATTTGAATTGTGATTGTCATTATAATATATTTGCATTTTGTAGTTGCTCAGGTTATCTTTGTCTTATATTAAAATATGTTCCATGATGAAACATGAAACATGTAATTGTGACAACAACTAAGAAATCATGAAGGGGTACAGCAGTTTTTTGCAGTACTGTTGTGTGAGAAGCCATTGTATCTATGAAATGATAAGATAATTCAAAAGATTCTCTTGATAGGAAGGTAGAATTTTGCAAGCCTTAATTAAATTTACTTTTGAGAGGTTTGATGGGAGCCACTATGGAGTGAGCCTTTATCGATCCATCTAACAGCTAAAAATCTATAATGTTTTATATCTTCACTACTTGAAGACTCATCATTCGAAGCCAAACATATCTCCGAATGAATAAAACCTCTAATATCATGTCAACAGGTAACAAGTGAGACTATGTCAGTATTAGCTAAAAAGCTTGTTTGAATCAACATGAGCTCAATCATCAATCATCTCAGGTTTTTTCATCTTTGCATATTTTATGCAACAGGAATAAACTAACGTGTTGGCCTAAAAGGACAGACAGGCCTACTTTGCATTAAGCAAACAAACCATTGGTCTATAGTTATTTAAAAGGCATGTTACTTAATATGGGACTGATGAAGGCCACCTCTTTTGGTGGTGTTCACTGGCATGCTGTGTGTATTTTGCCAATGACTCTGATTAGGACAAAAAGTTTTCTCCCTATTTTTTAACTTTGTCTTAATCATGTTGTTGTTAGTGTATAAAAGTCACAGAGGGGCTACTAACTAAGATTAGTAAGATAGCTTTTAGCTGACCTGCTACATAGTGCTGCAGTTTTAAAACATCAAACATGGGGATGGAAGCATTCCATATTTCCACTAGGTCGACACACAAATCAGCATGCTGACATACATTTACACCAAAGTTGCATTTAGGTCAGGACTGACAGGCAGTGTTTTAAAAAACTACTCTGTGGGTTGCAGAAAGAGCTGTTAGTTGTTTTTTTTTTGCTGTTTAAACAGTCACAGTATTTGTTTCAATACTTTCTCATTGCAGTGATGCAAACTGTAGAATGTGGCATCACTCAAATGCAAATACAAAGTAAAACACAAAAATAAGGTATTAAAAACACCAATCCCAATTTTATTTTTATGATTTAAACAACTTTCTACAATGTTGTTTAAAAAGAATGAAATTGAAGAGAAAGCTTGAACAGAGAACGTCTTAAGTGCAGCTGATTCTTTGATTATGAATCAAAAGTCCCAGAGTGCTTAGAAAATTGGATCTTTTGATACTTCTGTGACATTAGACAAAGAGCCATCGTTTTCTATCATTGCTGTGATTTAAAAAGCCACTTAGCCACTTAGAAAAAAGACAGTGCTTCAGTAAACTGTGACTGTGGGAGTTTCTACTCTAGTTGCAGTGTCATGCTGTCATGCTAAAAAAAAAATCATTCATATCTGTCTTTGGCAGGTGTGGAAATATTTCAGTCTTATCATAACTTCAGTATCTGGGTTGGAAACATACTCTATAACGAGGCTTTTTTATTTTCTCTTCTGTCTAGATTGTGATGCAGCTGGTGCGTCTGCTCCCTGATGGCCACAGGATGAAGAGGGAAGTGGACATGGCCCTGGACACCATCAGCGAGACCATGACTCCCATGCACTACCATCTGAGAGAGATCATCATCTGCACTTACAGACAGGTACATCACACATACTCCATTTTTAGTGACATAGATCCGAAACATGTGGACGTTCATGTTGACGACAATAAAAAGAGTGATTCAAGTTATATTTATTTGTATTTAGGTCCAGGTCATTGATAGGAGATTGATAGGAACATTATAAACTAAGTAAAATATTTATTAGAGCTAACATCAAAGCATTGTGCTTTTTTTTTTGTCTTAGGAGACTAAAACAAATCTACAAAAACAATGTATGCTGTATTGATTGTTGGTTGCATGCAGTTTTGCATGTGGTCCCATAGATGGCAGCACAAACTAGTTTTTAGACTAGTTTTAAACTAGTTAAACCCCACAGAGATGAATGAGAGGAATCCACTGTGCAACTCTGTGAACTTCCTCTCAGATCTTAATGAAATAGAGTGGGACCAAAAAAAAAGGCAGGAACTGACAATAATATGAGCTTTTTATCTCTCAATGAAGAGTAATGGTCCATTTGGTGTAAGGTTGCATATCCTGTTGCTCTAATCTGCTTCCATTGCTACTTGCATTGAATGCCTTTCAGGATAAAACAGACCCTTTAAAAACAGAAATAAGGAGAAAAAAAAATCATGTGTAAGGTGTTTCATGCAAAATATAAAGAAAACAGAAGCAGTTTGTAAAAGCGATTTCAAGGTCTGTCCTCGTGCTGTGCTTCAGCTATTTGTAATGCAGTCAAATCATGGTGCCTTTGTGCACTGTCAGCTGTTCTCTTCATGCTGGGTGCACCCAGTCCTGTCTCCACATTTTCAATGGGCCTCGTTGTTCGATGAAATCTGTCTTTCACTTGTATTCTCTGCCTGCCTGTCACTCTGTGGTGTCAGGCTCCAGGGGGGGAGAAAAGATTCCCTTCAGCTCACTTTATAATCGTTTGGATTAATGTAATTGTGTATTTGGATTTAACTTAGTAAAAGTGTTCATTGTGGTTTTATTTGTGGTTTAAATTTGTGGGGTAATAAACCTTGAGAATTAAAAGCAAACAGGAATAAAAAAACAACGCAGGTCTTTAAACATTAAAAAAAAAGTTTTCCTGTTAAAGGCACTGCATTCAGCGTGTTTGTTAGATCTCACGTATGAACACAGCCATGGTTAGAAAACTCTACATCATAGTTGTAGCTGCTGATCATGTGGGCACACTGCTAAAAAGCCCTGCATTGAATACTAATACATCCTGCAGAGTAGTGGGCAACATGTTTTTGGAGCAGGTACAGGTTTATTGAAATGAAGCAAAGAGGAAAGACTTCAGAACTGACTAAGTGATTATAGTGATGGTCAGAGCTATATAAAAGAGTAAAGAGCAAAGGGTATTTGCATTTCACACACACTGCTTACAATTATAGCCTTTTATGTGTTGTTATGTCTTGATTAGCGTACTTGTTTTGTTTTCTGCAGGTACTTGAGTACCATACAGTGAGTAAATGATGGCCAGTCTGAAAAAAGAACCAGAATTGCTGTTAATCAGATCGATCCTGTAGAGGTGCCATAGTGGACCTCAGATTGGCACCGTGTTCCTGTTCCAGCGTTTTTTTCCTTCTGCCTGAACCAGCAGGCCAGGTGATAAACAGTGCCAGATGTGACTAGAACTGGCAGGCAGCAGCAGACTAAAGAGAGAGGGGGGGGGGCTCCCCAAAACACACACACACTCTCTCTATCCTCACCTCCCCCTCTCTTAAAGGACCTTCCTCTCCTTTTGACAGCGGTTGGAAAATATGTCTTTGATAGAGAGAAACTATATTTAAACTGGGACACAAACCATTCACCAGCTCACAGAGGGGCCTGGGAAGAGGGGTATGGAAGGTGGGTGGGGTTTTGGGGGGGGGAAGCAAAGGCAAAGGGGATGTCTCTTCTGGAAGGGCCTGCAAAACTGCCTCTGCTGACCAGACTTGACCCCAGGTTGCAGATCCATTCTGCAACATCGGGGACAATGCACTCCACAAGTTTCCCCCTCACTTCCTCTGTCTTCTTCTTCTCTGCTTACTTATCTCGTCTCGTCTCCTGCACAGAAATCGGGTGCCCTGGCCTTGCTTTTAGTTTTTATTAGAAAATCACCTCCAACAATTTGTGTACACTGCAGTATACTTCGGTGTCACTCTGTGACTTTTTGGAGCTATTTGGATTTAGTGTTTTTGTTGGGTTTTTTTTTTTAAAACAATTTGTTTATCACTCCAGAATGATTAATTTATATCATCAAGCTATAATTTGTCCACCCTGACTCTGTTTGTTTGTTTGCCTGTTCCAGACTGCATCGTGGGTATGTGCCTTATCTCCAAACCCCATTGCTCCCAACGGTTATATGTCTCAAGTTCATCAGCGTGTTTCAAGTTTATCAGTTAGCTCTTCAATGCTGATTTTTACCTTTCAGACCCGAGGCTGCAGGTTACATAGCCTTGTCTGATTAATACGTCCAAGCAGCTTAAAAGAGTGACTTCACAGAAAATGTTATCGCTGAGGATCACTAGACTCCACCCAATCAATCGCGATGGTATTAAAGGGAAAGAGGACTGAGTGGCAGAATTGGAGATTGTCCAAAAACCCAACCTCCAAATCATTTTGTTGTATGAGAGTTTTATTGATTTTTTTTTTTTCCCCCACACAGGTGGTGAGAAAACAGAGATGCACAGAACTAGACTGAATGAGTGGCAAAGAAAGGCCCTCACGGTTTGGACGGGGCAGTGGAAAAATATTTCTAGGGAAAGGAGATTGCTGTGAGGGTTTATTTTTTATTGAGTTAAGGTAGTGAATGTCATTAGGAAAGAAGAAGGGGGAGTAACCGGCTGAATACTCCAAATTCGCAGAGGTTGAAGGGACCACCGCAGGCACTGACAGGAGGATTAATTTTTAAGAGCACAGGATTAGTAAGACAGAAAGTGAAAATGAAGAGGAAAAAACTAGTGAGCTGAGCAGTCCTGCTGTAAGGTTAAAGCAAAGATTCTTTGCTTTTCACTTAATATTGTGCTAGTTTGCACTTCAATTTCACTTATCTCTTATACTCTTTTGGCTCAAGGGTCTTTTGTGAACAATTAGGATTACCACTTGACATAAGTGGGTCAATTACAAGGTGGTGTTTTAATGGCCAAGGAAAATATTGGCAGGAAAATGAGCCCACCAGAGTCAGATGCTTAAAGTACTGAGAAGAAGCTTCTATTTAGGTCCAGCGCGAGGTGGGAGGTCCAGAGGTTGTTTTTTTTATTAACTTCCAGCCTGACGTATATTAATGACATATATTATTCAGCAGCGACTTTCGACAAAATTTCAGATGTGGATGACCTTATTGTTCAGACACGTACTTCAGAGACTGCAGAGTTGAGATATAGCTGTGTAAATGTGTAGAGATACACACTGAGATAAATAACGCGTCTTTGGGGAGTTTCTGAAGTTGTTTGATGAGTTATGTGCAGCTGCTATTTAGAAGCTAATTTATTTTTAAAAGAGCTCCCACAGTTGTAAATAACTGCGTATTACAATCCTGTATATGTTTAAAGTGTTTATTAAAGTCTAGCTACTGTGATATGAGCTATTAAAAGGGCTGCATTCATCCGTAATTTTAATATAACCTCATATGTTACTGCCACTAGGGATTTATGTGCATTGTTTAGTAACTGAAGAGAGTAGACTGATTTTCCCATACCCGCTTGAGCGGCAGCCAAGAATTGGCTCAGTGATTATTTTGATCTTCTTGTACGTGTCTCAGTCCCTTTCAGCAGACTACACTCCCTTTAAATTAGGATTCCGAGGTATTTGCAGTCGTATATACTATAGTGGGCAGAATATATGCAGGTTTTTGTTTGCACCATATGCCGTGCCAGGTGACTTCACTGATTAGTATAGAGGAAAAAGTAATGAGCACAATCACCTGCTGCAGTGCGTCATTGTGA
>VURO01035731.1:0-12254 GCA_015108175.1 Pelvicachromis taeniatus
CTTATTTTTTCTGTATTGAAATCAATGGGCATTCGTCAAAGTTCCGAACATGGAACCTTCGTTCCTTTGAAGCTCACTTCAAAGGAACTTTATCTCACTTCAAAGGTACTTTCTGACTTTATCTTGTCAGAAAGTACTGTTCCACATTCAATTATGTTTGACAGTTTTGCATATCGCTTATGTGTGGAGCTGAACCTGGCTAGATCGTTTGCGTATGGTATGTATCACGGGTGATTATGTTATGATGTGATGTGTAGTCGGGGCAAAGTATATTGGTTTACGGGATGTACAATGTGGGATATCAAGTCTCCCGCATTATTAATATTTAGTACACAAACACGTCTAATAATGATTGACTATTCCTGATTGTGGAGATGTTAGCCTTTTACACAGTAAGGTTTCAGCTTTTAAGCATTCACACAGCATTTTCCCTCGAAAATGCACATTTCTCTAGTTTGTGTCTGTTTTCCTGTAAATAACTAAAGTTATGCACTTATTAAAATTATTTACTTAAGGTTACCTAACTATAACTTATAATAACTTACAGTATAATTTGTTTCCTTCCTTGTAAAATGCCTGAAGTTACACACAATCTAAAATTATTGACAGTCTAAAATTTCTCCCCTCCTGTAAAAAAAACTGTATAATTAGCATTGTATTCTAGTATCAGTAGAAAAAAATAATTACATTGTAATTTCAGGTAACATACATGTAAATTCAACCCTTAGTCACAGGCCATATTATAAAGGGTTAATTGAAAAAAAATCACTCAATCAAAGAATGGATGGGAGCAGGAAAAGCCAGCTCCCATCAGGATAGAACTGCAATCACTCAAAGCAACTTTGTAATGATTTCGAGTGATGGTACAAGTGGGCTCATACCATGTCAACAAAAGCAAAGCGGACTCCAGTGTAGAAGTCAAGAGTTCAAGATGTTCCTTTTAATTTGTCACTGGTCTGTACTAATGAGACACCTTTTTTCAAGTGAACCCCAAATGCTTGATACAGTAACAACACAGACAAAAGCATAAAACTGAAACCTCTGATGTTTGTTGACCTCAAGTGTTGAAACTTTTGGAGAAGAGTGTATAGGACCTGACTGATCACAGCAAGAAGCAGATTAAGAAAAGTAATCTTTAAGCGATGCGTTCCCTGCTCCCATTAATGCGCATTGAAATAAATCTCTCTGATGAGTAGCCCCGATGACACGGGGGGAGTCCAAAGCACGGCTTAAAAGGAAAACCACATGCAAGGACATGTTAGGCCTTATTACAGATCTATTGATTGCTTTGTGTGGACATTTTTCAGCCAAGAAGAGCAAGCTTGCCAGCACTTCACCTCTTCCTGCTGACAACACAACTTTAGCACCACCTCTTCATAAATGGATGAAAATCCGTCAAAGCTCCTTCGTGCTAAACCATAAATCCTGTGCGGCTATTCTTCACCCGTTTGTTCAGAGGCCTCCCCAGAGCAGTGCTGGCAGGGGCCCCTGTCCTAGGGGTTCGATCAGCCTTACCAGACAGATGGCAGTTGCAATGTAATGGCTAAGTTCTTAGCAGAGCCTTAAGCTTTCATCAACAAGAGGTTGACTGATGAAGACACTCATCATTTCAGGTTAGGGAGCATAAGTGGAATACGATGTGATTTATCTTTTCCTGTAAAGACCTGCATTTTGTAGAATTATGGCTTGTGTTTTCATGCGTGCACACGCACACACACACACACACAACTGGTGAACTTGGCAAATGCAAAATAATCCTCTAAGTGAGATCACACACCCTGAGAGAGTAGCCAAATCATCTTCTTAAACAAACTGTTTTCACTATAAAGCGCCTGACAGATAACGGAGCTCAACTTTAATGATTAAATAAAGCATTCTTTAAAATGTACACATATTTAAAGCGCATGTATTTGTGGTAGTGTGCATTTCTGATGGATCATTGGAAACACAACTATCTCTGCACAAATGAGGATCGGGAACAAAGAGACCATTTAGAAAACATTCAAGATGTTTCCTCTTTAAACTATTTACACAGTGCAAAACGACAAGAAGGTGTAAAAACCAGCGTCCATATTCCACTTCTTCCTGTTGATGAGAAAAAATAAATAAACCATGGCTTTTTTTCTCACCTAGATGGCATTTTGTTCTCACTTTAAGATGCTAAACTTCCAACATACTATTTTTATTTTGGTAGCTTTTTCTGCACAATTGAATCCGCTCTCATCAAGACAAAACAGATTAAGGCTAATCCCAACATTAATCTTGTTGAACGTCTGCGGGAGGGGTAAGGCCAACAAAGTCAGGTCAGAGAGTCACATTAAGCTGTTTGGCTTCTCGAGCGGGAAGGGATTTTTGTCAAATTTTAATCAAAGCGCAGTCTGTGGTCATGTTCAGCCACGACTAGTCGTTTGACCTGCGCACAAATCGAAATCATCATTCAGCTCGGCTTTTGTCTCTCAAACATCCAAAGGTTTTACGCACAACATCCCTTTTCTGTAATACCAAGGCGAGTTTGCAGCCAACAGTGCGCTGCTCATGTACAAAAAGACAAGAAAGATTTAAAGCAAAAAAAAAGTCATATGGGTCACAAATCCATAGCATGAGCTCATTTGGGAAATGGAGAAACTTCAAAATCAGAAAGACTTTGGTGTTGTCACTCCATGACTACAATATAATTAAGAAAGGATTACAAAGCAAGTCAAAAGTTGATCATGAGGGGTTATGGGCTAATTTCAGTCGTCGTCTGATGAATATCTATCAAGATAGAGAAAGAAAACAACATGCCTCTCTTGATCATTCTGAAACTTTTGGCAGAAGTTGAAAGTCTTTGTGAAAACTGTGGACTCCTCTTAATCACTGTGTGGTTTGCTTAGGGATGCCAATGTTTACAGAGAGGAGTCTGATGAAAAACCTTTGATTGCATGAGGAGCATCCGCATACTCGCTCTGTTGATGTTTTGCCATTTCGTACACTATATCTGCAACTTCATATCATCAAGCAAACGTCCAAAAATAAACCCTAAACCATGCAGGATTCCTGTCCTGTTAGTAGCTGACAAGCCTAAGAGCTTAAACCTAACATCACCTTTGGTGAAATGAAAATCGTGCTGCGCCGGGTTGGCAGGTTGTTTATCTTGTATTTCTTTTTGTGCTATTACATCTCTAGAGGAGATGCTTGCATGTGTTTGTCAAAACGTGCGCTTTTTCTTATTTATTTCAGGGAAAGATATGTTAAAAAGTATATAATAGCACAACATAGTCCCGTTTTTTTTAGAATAATAAAATCTTCTACCAAAGGTGATGCACAGCATCCATACGTCATGTGTTACACAACACCTTGACTTTATTAAATTCTCTATGTACAAGTTTCATGGCAAATATATATAAAAGGTAAACACACAGATTAAGTAAATAAAAAAACACACAAAAACGGTAGCTACACAATTTAAAAAGCTGCACCTCAGGGCTGGTAGATCAAGAAGAACAAAAGACAAACCAAGTCTGCTTATTCTGTGACAGATTTCCCATAACAGTCAATAAAGGAGGAAACAGGTTGTCAAGGCAGACCTCTTAATTTGTTGTAATTGTTTTTAACGATTGTGAAAGGCAAACTCACGCTGCGCACACACACACAGATTTGGTTTTATTCACATCTTAATTTTCTTGTATATTTTGGTATATTGTTGCTAATGATCCAATCAAACTCAAGAGAGAAGATAAAGACACATTTTACTCCTATGTGTTAATTAACTGGTGACACTAATGGGTTTCATTGGTCTACCTCACTTGTAAGCTAGTTGCCCTTTGTTCTCTATTGGTTGGATTGCCAACATGCCAATAAACAATTCAGTTGCTTAACAGATAAAATCAGCATTAACAAAAGCTGAAGAATTACCTGCTTGTGACAAATGTGGTGAGGAGAAACAGCCAGTATGGTTGAAACACCTCATATACACTCACATGTCCCAGGTGAGTGTCAAGCGGCGCAGAAGACAAACAAGTGAGTTTAAATGAAAATCGAATTTACTCGGTGCCCACATGCCAACAGATTGCAGAAGGACATAGAAAGTGAATATTACAGCTTGTCTAAGTAAGTAAATTAAGTCACTAATTTTGTAGGTTCTGTTAATAAAGGATTGTTAAGCTCCTTAGCTTTACCGATTCAGTGTTTAAGTGTGTTTGATGTTTTCCTGGGTATAAAATCTATTCAGGTATTTCTTTGTCTCACACCTGTTTTGGAGTGCAGTCAATAAAAATGTATTTTTTCAAAAACTGAGAAATTATGAAATGTCTAAATTAATTATACAATGTGCACACACTGGAAATTCACACATAATGATTTTTTTTTTTTACCTTAACAGCAAGGAGGGGGAAAAGCACACAGAAAATGAAAATAATAAGAAAAGGAATATCACCAGGTGAGCTTAGGACAGGATCCCATGACGGCTAATATCAGGTTGCCGTTTTAAAAAACCAGGACATGCACTTTTAGTTCCAAAGAACAGCTCCATTCATCTCTGTTTGTAATGAGCATGCACTTATTTATAAAGGTACGCTGATATGTGCGCTGCAATGAGAGACTACATGTTGTTAGATGTGCATTTCTAGCTTGACTAGGAAAAAGTAAGCTCCCATTGAAAAGGCCAAAAATCCACATGAAAGAGTTCAGTGGTTGCCACCGACCATGAGCACTGACAGCTGCTGCTCTGGCTCGAGTTTGCACTTGGGTCCGTATAGATACAACCGCAAGCAAATTTGTTTGAAGTCAAAAAAGAAAAAAAAAAGTGTGGTACTGCTGCTTTGCGCTTGCATCTAACTACGACCAAATGGACAACCTCTGTGGCTGTCCACTCTTTCATATACTTGACAGATTTCATTTCATCTATACATCCTACCTGGCAAGTGGGATGTGTAGGAAGTGCAACAAATTGTTTAGATGAGAGGTCATTTTTTGGCTAAACTTTGAGAGTATCCTGTTCGGTGCCTGCTGCATAGATTATCTCAACTTTTCGATTGTATTTAGGCTCGTAAGCTTAATGTGAGACTTCACAGATGAGGCCATACTCCCCCATGGCCTCATAATGCTGTCACGAGGTTAGTTTTACAACACGACATGAAGGAATCCACCGGAACTCTATGGATGTCTGCCCCTTCTTCTCTTTGCTCCACAGTTGTTCCTTTTATCAAGTTAAGACTTGGAATTTCAACTGCTGCTACGAGAGGAAGTGCAGTGACAAGTTTGACTAATGACTCTGAAAGAGCCCGCATTTACCTTTGCAGATGCTAATATGTTTGTGACAGCGTGTATTGAACTAGTAAATACTGAGAACAAAATGCAGTTCTTGGCTAAGTGGTTTTTAGATTGCGTATTAGGGTTCATTATGGCCAAAGACAGGAGTGCAAGAAAAGTTGATCTTTTTAAATACTGCATGGATTAGAAATAATTAATGTGACAAAAATAATTATGAAAATGTCTTAAATTGAGTGAAGTAGGTTGTGAAATTATTTTTAATTTTCAATTTAGCCAGTTGCATTTCTCAGTGGAGACACTTCGATAGCAACTGGAACAATATATTCTTTAATGGATGAGTGGTCCCTTTCTCCAAATGGAATATAAAGTGGTTCAACTGCCTGAACACACCATTTGCTGTTAGCCAAAACAGACACGCCTACCAATACCTGGACATTCACGGGTCACCTCCTGATTGGTTTCCATCATCATTAATGATTCCTTCATCTAAAATATCATTTTATGGCTTTGACAGTGTGTGCACCGACTTTCAACACATTATGGGGACTGTCGAAACGGACAACTTTCACGGCTTTCCCAAAGTAAATGGTACTGCAATTCATGCTTTGAGGCCAAAATGACTGGGTGAGTGAAGGATGGACTGTAGGAGTCATTACTTTTAAGCCGCTGGATCTGAGCCCAGGTATTTTGAATTGATGCCTAACAGGAGATTAGGACAAAACCTATCAAGGTCTTGTCATTTCACACAACTTTTTAGTGAGATCCTGCAACGGGGAACGATGAGCAACTTTTACTGTGGGCCTGTCAGACCGGGCCATATCGTGTATTAGCACGAAAGACTTTGACAAATAAAGATGTTCCTGGCAACAGTTTCAGGTGCCAACATCAGACCTGGCTATTTGACCAAACAGATTACTTGGTCTGACAGCTGCAAATTCCTAATGCCATATCCCGAGCCACAAGCATGATGCACCCCACAGCATTTAATGCCTTTAAAAAAGTCAGACACACACATCTCTCCATATGTTTGGGGCCATTTGCTGGGATTGCCTGAGGGCTCTTAGAGGAAAATGCAGCTCTGGCCAGAAGTCTTCTTTGCAGTCAGGAAAAGCGGGGTCAAATCTGGTAATGATTGGCCCACTTTGCTGGATGAGGTGTGGAACTGTGAGTCCTGCAGCCCCCACACTCCCCTGTTTTTCAATACATCGTCCATCTGGCTGAACGGATCAAAGACTTTCCAATAGGAATGTGGCTTATACATGTGTGAGAAACAGAGGGGATCACTGTTCACGTCTCCGTGTCACAAACCTCAGCTGGAAATAATCCTTCTTTCTTCTATTCACATGACATATTGTAAGCTGATAAAGATATTGTTTTTTCTAATGTCAACAACACTATGACAGACATACAATGTATACTGTGCAGGTTTTAACATTTGGTTACATATAGTATATAAAAGACAGTTCGCTTACACAATTAGCAAGTAGCATTAGAATTTAGAGTATCTTTACAAATGCATGTGCACATTTACTCAAGTAAGTCGGATTTCATGTAATATTATGTAAAATTGAATACCACTTTAAATGTCAGGTAAAAGCACACTTAATGTGTATATTACTCTGCATAATTGACAGACTAGTTCTTATATTTGCACACTGTGCTGCTTCTGCACATTTCTCTATATAACCTACATCCTCTAACTTATGTCTAACCTGTGGCATTATTTATTAAAATATAATCATTCTTAGTTTGCCTTAAGTAAAACATTTTAATAAGTGTTAAAAAGAACAGTAGATAATTAGAAACTACATAAAAATGGAATAATTGAGACAATAAAAACTCTCCATTTACAGTTTTGAGTTTATACTATACAGATGGATTGTATTCCTAATGAGAAACGACAAAAACACATCGATTGCGGCATTGTTGCCACCTCCGTAACACTGAATTACATCGTTCGTGACTCAGCTCCTTATTGTCTGCGATGCAAGTTTCTTCCCATCAAAGCGGTAAATCCATTGCTCTTCTCATGTGTGATGGACAATGTTTACCATGGCCATGATAAACTATTTCCTCATAAATGATTTTGTCACGGCCTTCTGCTGGCTGTCATGTGGGATTCCGCCTGCAGACTAAAACAACCATAATTCACCGGGTGTATTTACCTCCTCACAGGACAGAAGCTTGACAGATGATAAATGGCCACTGCTGACAATCATCAACACATACCGCCCTGTGTTTGCCTTGAGTGTAAGTGGCGCCAGGACATGGAAATAAGACTTTGACATATCACACATGTGAACAAAGACACACAGAAAGAATGGAAAGATAGATCAGGAAAAGAGGAAGAAAAAGAGCTTGGATGCTGCAGCTCTATTAGCAACTGGTTGAAATCTTTGATATGTATATTGCACGCGTTTGTTTCTATGCTTCCTGTTGCGTTAACTGTGTTATATTTTCCCACTATGAATGGATTGATGTTGTATGCAAACCCAGCGGGAGAGATGCGCCGCTGTAAATTGAAGATGCTTTTTTTTCTCCCCCCTTTTGGTTGCTTCTTTACTTTATAGTCTTATAACGTATGAGCACATGACTCAAAAGATAATACGACCAAGGTGATGAATATCCTCATTTCTTGTATGAAGACATTTTCCCATGGCCTAATGATGTGTAGAAATCTCACCTGGTTTTCATGGACTGTGTAGTCTTTTATTTTTTCCTCTATGTGAGGGTTGTTTTTTTTTTTTTGTAGATATGTAATCTCTTGACTCTCCTCTTCAAGAAGAAAATATGCTGAATATATTTAAAATGAGTGAAGTTGTAGTGAAAAGTTGCCATATACTCAACATGTGAATGTCATGGCAATTTGGGGCTTTTAATGATTTCTTTGAACTGCTCTTTTTCAGGGTGGATTGATTGCACATCCATCCCGTTTCTTAATGACTTTTAAAAAAAAGCAGGAATTGGGTGAATTTATTTTGGATTTTGTCTAATTCATAAAGGCTCAAATATATGAATAAAATCACATAGATCTTTTAATAAGTGGTGCTGAAGGTTCTACAATGTACTTTAGCTTGACGTTTTTTAGGCCTGTTAACTTCTGACAGTTTCTCCATGCCAACATGAAAGCTGTTTGTCGAAGTGCAACTTGCTAAGGGGCACTGAGCCAAATATCAGTGGATTCATATATTTGAGCCCTTATGCATACTTTTGACCCTGTGTGGAGTAGAGAAAATCCATCACAAACTCATTCACCCAATTCTGTGTTTTACGGTCTTTCCACCCTGGAAAAGGAACAGTTCAAAGAAATAATTTGAAGCATAAAATTAACACGACATTCATGATGACTGTATTTAAACCTCTGTCCACAATAGTAGCCCTGCGTGTCGTGCAATCTGTGGTGTATCGTGCCTTTTGAACTTTGACAGCTGGGATAGGTTCCAGCCCCCCCACGATTCATGGCCAGAAGAATGAGTCAAATGGGAAATTTAACCTGATGCTATAAGATCAAAAACTTTTAAAAAACTGTTCAATTAAAATTCAGTTTAAGCAGCTCAACATGTCATAAAAGTCCATCCCAATTTGTTAAGTCTTTCCACTAATATAATTGTTATAATAAATGAATACATGTCAGTGAGGCAGTGCTAGATGTCGTGTCAGGGCATCACTAGAGGATCCTAAGTGTCTGCAAAATTTAAACAAAATAGTTGCACACATGACTAAATCTTTAATCACAAGGCTAGTTTTTATAACCACACCGCTAAAATATGTGTGTTCTACTGTAGTAAACATGCAACGTGTTCTGGACACACCTCAATCCCTTTAGCCACATTAAACAAGGATAATTTTCAAATTAACCTTTCACTCAGGTAAGCTACACCTCTGGAAACAATATTAATTAGCAGCAAGTCTTTGATCTTTTTCTGACAAGGAAGTCTTCAGTACAGAGTGATGTATATAACATGTAAAAAACAATCTTTTTCTATTTTCTTCTAATAAAATCTAATTGCACTGGCTGTTTCACTCAGTGTTGAGTCCAAAAAGGTCCATTTGTGGACAGTATTAGTCTAGGAAACCTTGTCCAGTGAGGTTTTGTTGCATCCTGGATGGACCAGTGTGGCCTTGGATGGTATTTAGCCTTTCGATACAGAAAAAAAAGAGACAATTATAGTCCTCATCTTTGAAACACTGAAGCCATTAGAATGCCTTTGTACGCTTCCCCCCTTCCCTCTCTATGTGCAACACATTATCTATTTGTCAGAGTATTAGGAGATTAGTCATGTTAGACCTCGCTTCCTTTGTGGGCTATCTATGAATTATGCTCTGTGAAGGACATTTTTCCCAGCCAGCAGTTAAAGGATGGTTCATTTTTGTATTTATTTCCCACACACATACTTCGCTTGCTAGTTGGGCACACATGGGGAGGCTACAGCTGTTCCTCACCCTAAACTCTGCCAACAATCATTACAATGGATCTCAAATCTAACACTTGATTGCATTAGGCTTATGCAAGAAAATGTGTTCTTTGTCTAACAGCGTCATTAACTTGGTGTGATTTTAACTTCCCAACTTCAGATGAAAACGCGACTCGCCCACAAAACCAAACTTTTCCACCAAATGAAACTCAATCTATTCCCTTGGACGGTTTTTCAGGGAGTCAAAGTGAACAGCGTGACATGTGGAGCCACTTCTGCAGATTTTTAGTGATGCATCTCATATCCAAATAGTTTGAAAAGGGCTCTAAGGATTTAGATCGCTGTCAAGATACAGTATATTTGATTTGTTCAATTTCACCCTTGTGAAAATCCAAAGAACAGGCCGGTTTCAGAATGTCAATGTTGTGTATCATAGCCATGATAATGCTCACATATCCTGCTTCAGGACTCTGAGGTCTCTTCAGAATCCTGTGCACACTGTGAAACGGATGATTCCCAGAGATATCCGGGTATATTGGATTTACCCGGCAGATGAAACTATTTGTGACCAATATGTCAATTTTTTCCAGTGTGTTTGCGAGGGGGCATGGAAAGGCAGGTTCTGACATCTCGCAGCCTAAGCAGACACATGTTCTGCTGACCAGCAAAAGCATCATATCTTGATATGGAGAAATTGCTCTGTGGCCATTTATTAACATCCTGTGCAGCTCACAGGGTCAGCTTAAGAGCAAATTGGAGAAAATTTAAGCGTGGCACTGCTCCCTCCCTGCCATCAGATTGGCACCTAAACTCCACTACAGTATTTTAGATAATATGCTGATTGAGGTTATTATGTGTGAGATACAATTTGAAATGGCTTACTAATGAACTGAAAGGCACTCCACTATCTCAGGTCAGTGTTATATTTGCCAAAATCCAATTCATTCTGGAGAGATATGGAAAATGTCCCCGATTTCATTAAGGTATTAGAATAATAATTTAAGAACTACAGACAAAAATAGCTGCCTCCAGACAAATCACCCGAATGATAACATTTCCAGATCGATCAGTTCTGGCAGCGGCCCAGCACTCGGTGAGCGTATCTGCTTTTCACAAGGCATTTCTGTTAAGACTGATATAAGTAGGAGCAGGCAGGCAGGCAGGCAGGCAGGCAGGCAGGCAGGCGCAGTCATTTTTGGCTTCTTTGTGCCATCCTCTGTTCCTCGTTCTGATCTGAGAAAAAAAATGCATTGCTCTAGAAGTTATAGCTCCATGCGACAGAAGTAGGGCTCCCAGAATTTGTTATTTGCTTTTTGGATAAAGTTTAATTGAATCAAATTTAAAAAAGAAGGGACAGTGTGCACGGTTTAAATCCACCACGTGAGATGATTAAATGTTGAAAGGTGACACCTGAGCCATTATCATGGCTTAGCTTTCTGTCAATATTCATTTATTTTTTTTTATAAGTCTCTTATTTACTCTAAACCTAGACGGATTATTACCACTTAAAATGAGTTCCTGAGCATGGTATTTTTTTTTTGAATAGTAACATAAACATGTTTTATTCAAATGACGAGCAATAAGAGCACGGGAGGAAGCCATATTCCCCTTAGTGCCAGCAGGCAGGCACGTAGACGGATCTAGCCTCGCTGACTAAATTGTGCTTTTTTTCCCAGAAAATTGGCAAGCTCTGGCTCACTAGAGGCACACTATGGTGTTGTCAATAACAATGACTGCCTGTGGCTTATTTATTTTCTTATCAGCTTTAATCAGTCTGTGTTGACAATGACATCTGCGCTCAGCAACATCCAAATGCTACCAGTTAAGATCCATGTACATATTTGTATTGTTTCATGTCATATGGCTGCGATGTATAATCGGACATTTGTGTTTGAAGATACAATTGACCATCTAATTTTGTGTATAGTCACACATGTTCTCCAAGAGCTGCATACAGGAGAGTATGTTTTAAGGATTCTGTCTTGACCCACTGAGCATCACAAATCACAAATCTCTTTAAGCCTCCGAACAGACAAATGTTTGCCTATAAAACTTTTCCAGGTTCTCTTTTCTTTTAACTTTATTGCTTTGGACTGCTGCCCTCAAACCAATAAAGCAACATTTGAAAACATATACCGATCGACGTAGTCATCTTGAATCTTGAAATTTTGACATATCAAATGAAACTCTCATTTCCTGTTATTTCTCATAAAACAATAAACGCTAAAAAGCTATTCGCTATAGATTTATGTTTGACGAATGACTGAAAGTTCAACAAAAAGATTCTGGCCTTTTGCCCTCTAGTCTCTAACTGAACAGATAGCTGCTGCTTTTGGACAGCTGTATGATTGACTGCATTTCCACTGAGGAGCACATTTTTCCACTTTTCTGCCCGGCTCAACTGCCGGGTATGCCGACAGGCGTTTGCCTGTCTGCAGAAGCGACACTGGACTTGTGGGTGAGCGCGAGTGTGTGCGTGTATGTGCATGTGTACGGCTCTGTGTATTATACGTGTATCGTCCATGTCTACCTCTTTCACTTGCTGAAACATATCCGTCCAAATTTGACAGCATGGGGGCAGACAGCCAT